>JANTCA010086197.1:0-14093 GCA_024741275.1 Chironex yamaguchii | reverse complement strand
CAGCTGGGTCTTGATCCTGCCCTGGCACAGGACAGATTGGAGTGGAAGAGAGCCATTGTAAAACCCCGTCCAACCCAAGCCAGCGTGGAAAAGCGACGTTAAAATGTAAATGATGATGATGATGAAAGCTTTTCCAATAAAACCTCTGCGTGTGAGAGAATTGTGTATGAAGAGAGCATAACTAGATAAAAGACCTATTAAGTGATTGAGTAAGTAATTTATGCTCTTAGCTTGTATGGCCAGTGCAAGGGCCAAAGTGTGAAATCACTCCATACAAAAGTCAAAAGATTCTTGGTCACTTAGCTCTAATCATCCACATGTCTGATTGGGTGCCTGTTGGTAGGAATATTGAAATGTCTTTATAACTGAAGGCATTCATTCATGACCATGCTATCATAGGTAGTGATACATATAAAACGCATATATCATTTCTAATAACACTGAAAAACTCAGGCTGAAAACTATGCCTGTTTTAAGGACCAAGAAATGAGACAATAAGTGCTATGAAACTCCACATAATTGAAGAGCATTGCAAATAACACTTGGTGAATAAATTAATCTTATGCAAGAATCTCCTGTAAATCCTTTTGTCTGGTTAAGGTACTGATCTACTAATAAAGATCATAATTTTCAGGAATTGAAACAATGTTATGCAAATATAAAACCCATACTCATGTGACAACTTAACTGACTTTCTTGGAAATAATCAACAAATTTAAAAACAGAAAAAATCATAAAGAATATTGCTGTTTCAAATGCAAAACAGAAATGACTAGCAAAAATTGCGCTAACTATTAAAAAAAGCAGGTATGTGACAAAAATTCTATTTGGAAAAATTTAGTGATGACACTGATATGATACAGTGTACAGAGAAAAAGTACCTTTGGATATTTCTTCCGAAATATGCTCAAAATTTACCCAGCTATCCCAGTTAGGATTTGTCTCTCCTACACAGAAGTTTGTGATATCAAAGAAATTAATACCAGGCTGGTGTCTAGTAGCTCTCCACTCCTTAAAATGATCTGCTAGACAGAATATGGCGACCTTCATCTTAAATTCGCTGTCTGTTGTGGGATCAGTCACCTCTTGCTCTTTCACAATGCAAGTTTCTCTAGCTCCGCCCATTTTGCTGTCTTTGCAAGCAGCATTAGAACCTGGCATACCTAATGATATGATGCGTGGTTTCCATGCAGTGGCAAGATTTCTTCCAAATCCAACCCACTTGATGTTTGAATCATTCAATATTGAAACTGTAGTCTTCATGGACTCCATTCCACCATCAAGGACGTGGTTGTTAGCAAGAGAGACACAGTTAAAGCCACAATGCACCATAAAGTCAACAGCACTAGGGCTAACTTCATGCTTGGACAAAAAAGTTTCTGGATATAAAATTAAATCATTTAACTCTGTCCTTGTGTTACAAAAAAAGCCTTCAAAATTGCACATCCTAAAGGTAGCCTTTGCCATAAAATCTCTGACTTCCTTACCAATGCTCAATACATTTACTGACCTAGCGCCACTTCTTTGCTGGGGAATACAATTTTGGTCACCTGAATTTTCTGATGACCTCTCATTGGGCAATTCAGTCTCGTCATTAAATATTCTTGAGCCACATGCATTGACAAGTTCATCAATGGTGTAATTAGAGAGCCTTCCTGGCATAACATCGCCAACAAACACTAAACTACAGCAATGTGACATTGTTCGTGACGAAATTATGTCACTAATCTGCCACTCCCATTTAAAAACACACTTTTCATAGAGAAAGTAAGGGTTTATATTCCCCAGCAGTAAATATTAATAAAAACATAACACCCCAACGATTTTGTTGAGCACTGGTAACAACTGAGTATCTTAACACTTGCTTCCTGTGTCGTAACTGACTCCTTGTACGGTAAAGCTCCCTATGCCGTTTGTAGCACTACGAAGGCCTTTCGTTCGTAACCTTGGTTGAGAACGTGGACCAGAGAACCTTGTTCATGATGCACGAACAGAAAGCACATTACAAATGTTCCAGTATATTAATAATACTAGGCCTATCTCCCCAACGCCACTATGTTTCTTTTCAAGTCAATATCGCTAATATCAGTGGAAATACGAGTACATGAGCAGAGCGTTTTAATCTTTTTAAACATAAGAACTAACAAGTTGTCATTCCAAATTGAGACGCAAATACAAGATATCATTGGAATTTCCCGCCAGATGTGACCCTCCTTTTGGGAACGAGAAGGCAACAAAACTTATGAAGATAACGAAGATGGCCGCCTCCGTTTTGAAAGCAGCAGGTCTTATTATCTTTCGTCAAGCAAAACGTGACTTCCCTATTGAATATTTGCTTCTTCAAACTTCGTATGGAATACACCACTGGACACCACCAAAAGGGCATGTTGACCCTGGCGAAAATGAAATGGAAGCCGCAATAAGGGAGACATTGGAGGAGGCAGGTATTACCTCGAATGATTATGACATCCTGGATTCGTTTATCAATATTAGCGAGTATATTGCACACGGACGACAAAAGCGAGTAACTTATTGGCTAGCGAAGGTAAAGAAAAACGAAATTGAAGTTCGTTTATCAAATGAACACAAGGCATTTGAATGGCTGGAGCTTGGCAAGGCCTGTGAACGAGTAAAATTTGACGACATGCAACGTGTTCTTAAGGAAGCTGAACTATTTATAAAAGATAGGGAAAATCAAAACATTTAACCAGTGTAGACATCATCCGTGGTACAGTGGATTAGGCGTCAACCTTGCAAGCCAGTAGTTGCAAGTTCAAATCCGCTACACCATAGACATAAATTACCATTGGTGAGACCAGCAGGAGGCCACTCTCATCAAGCTCACTTCGTTGTAAATTCCCATAGCCTGGTATTGGAATCAGCTACGTTTTGCTTCGAAAGACATCAACAGTGTAAAAACTGGAGAAATAAAATGTTTATCCTTTGTATCTCATCGTCTTTCGGTTACGGTCATGTGCCTCAAATATAATGTAGCTTACGTACTCAAACAATATTAACCTTTTCAGTTCTCCATAACAACCACGCACAGCAGCAGGTTTGGTTTTTACAAGCACTGTGTAAATCATTAACGCTTAGTTGTGGCCGAGAGGTTATGGTATCAAGCCAACGTTAGCAAGGTCTTCCTCTATTTCTCTTTTCCTCTACCCTACCTTCGAGACATGTTTCTGGTAAGCCACTGAGATTTTTTTATGTACCCGGTTAGTTTTAGGACTCTACTCTTAATTATGGAGGTAACCGACATTAAGGTTGTAAGTTGACACAGTTTACATTATACTCTGTCAAGATTTTGTGTTGTGTATGCAGACATCGGCTTTACTGCCAGAAATTGTAAGTCTAATTCAGAAGGCAATAATTTTATAACGAGGGACCCTTAAGTTTCTCTAGATATCTTTCCCTTGCTTCCTCCGACTTACTCATCTATTTAGACAATATTCTATAATGTACAAGACCTTAAAAGCACTAAAGTAATACTAAAACAAGACCACACTCTGATGCTGTTCACTTTAAGTTCTGTACTTAACACAAGCTCATTGTGAAATTCCCAGCATGAAACCCGATGCCTTTCCAGGTAAGGTCAATGACTCAAAACTGTTGAAATATCTACCACAGGTTCTTTATTATGGACAAATACTAACCAGATAAGGACGGTTGTCTACCTATACCTAAACATAAGTATGCCATGAGCTAACTGGTCAAGTACCAATATTGTCTTTCTTTAATAAGACTGAAGTTGGGAATGAGTTGAGCCTGACTATTTCTTAACATTTTCATGTTTCTAAAGTTTTGGAATTTGCCTGTTGCTGAAGGCACTCCAATGCCTGGTTATATTTTCAAGACAAGAAAGAAGGTAAACACAGCTAATGCTGTGTTGGCTATGAAATCCTTTATTATTATTATTATTATTATTCAGTTTTAAAAATCATTGCTCAGTTCCTTCTATCTTCAAAGATCTAAAAATCTACTGTGACATTAATGGTTTCTTATCAACAAGTTTGATATATCAAGGTAGCCTACACCCTATGTTGATTCAATGTAGCAATTCACTGGATGTACTGGAATTAACTGTTGGATTAGAAACATATCTTATTTCAAACTATCAGAGAAAATCAAACAAACATAAAGCCCTTTAGCTATATAAAATTATAATGTACACTTCATTATTTTGAGTATGAGTTCACTCGGAAGGATAGTAAAGGACAGTGTCTCTTTTATTGATATGTTAAAACATCTTAAGGTTGATAATCATGATTATTTGTTACGTAAAATAATTGGCCATATAATAAGATGATCTTATTTTCTGTTTTATTGACGTGATAAGGACTGGACTGATCCTGAGCATTTATGTCGGTAACTTTTTTGTCGTGATAACCAGTGTTCCCAAAGTTTTTGCTTGCTGTATCCAACATTCCATTGGAATTATGACAATTTCTTGACCCTGCCAAATTCTCTTCAATTCCCATTTTAAATCTTGGTATTTTTCCACCTTTTCCTTCTCCATATACTGTACCCTCGTATGAAAGGACATCAATAGTGTAACATTTCCTGCATTTATTACATCTGACGATTGTCAGGTCTACACTGCTCAATTTCTTTCTCTGTCTGGACTTGTTATCATTATTATTGTTTTTTTTATTATTATTATTATTATTATTATTATTATTATTATTATTATTATTATTATTGTTATTATTATTATAATTATTATTATCATCATCATTATTATTTACAAGTCTTGCTAAGTCATAGAAGAAGTAATTTCAAAATTATCTTCTGTAAAAGGGTAATAGAATTGCTCACTGTTTTAGCTTTAAGACAAGCAATCAAAGTTCTAAACAAGTCTTCAAGTCTTCAAGTCTTGGTTGTTAAAAAAACTATCTTCATCAGGAGTTCAGCCTGCCATGTTTCTTAATTTCTACTAGATTCCAGCTTTACGTTCCTGATAGAAATGTTTCTTTCATAAAAATGTGTAGTACCTTTGTACTTGTAAGGAAGCAGAAATAGAAAATCATTAAGTGTCATCAGGCTGAATGGTGAATGTGCTTATGTCAGTGTTTCAGACTTGTTTTTGTTGCATATTAATGTACTACCATATCCCCTATTTGAGTGTACCTACCATTGTCAGAAATGAAGCAATGACAACACAAAAAATGCAAAACACTTTAATTTACACTTTCATTTACAGATATTTACATTTACATTACCCACTATAAAACACGTAATGGTACTTGTTTCTAACAATATATATAACCCACAATATAATCTTTTTTGCAGACAGTCTAGCTGGTAGATTTTGATTTATAACAAATCTACAAGGGGGCATCCATAAAGTATGTATGCAGTTAAAGGGGTCAGACAAAAATCATGCAGGGGATGGGGTTTTTGATAAGTGCATACGTAGGCACTTTGACTGTTTAATTCATTTTTTTTGATAATCTAAAGTTTTGAATGTCAATGACAGAAATACAGACTTGACTGAGTCACCATTCATATAAGTATAACAATATTTTTTATGCTTTTTATCAAAAATTACACATGTTGATGAAATGTGTTTGATTTCTCTATATCTCTCAATTTAAACACTCTTTTCATGCTTATTAAGTTTTGATTACCCAGTTGAAAGAACAGTGTTGAAAAGAAAATTTTTCAAAATCGGGGAGGCGGAAGACATTTCAATTGTCAATTGTGTATGTATGCATGTAGGGGATTAGAGCAAAAGCATACAGTGTGTAAGGGGGAGGGGGGTTGAAAATTGGGTGATTTAGTGTGTACATACTATTTGGATGGCCCCAAGGATAATGCAAACCAAAAAGGTCTATTAGATCCATAATTCAACTAAAAATTCCAAGAATTTCACAATAATGTCACAGTAAATAGAACAAATACATAACATAGCAATTGCACACTGTCTTTTCCAAAACAACTGATGACAAAAAGGGTTAATGCCCCTCACACTGAAGTGGTTGCCCTTGAGATGGTTTTTTACATGCTTGCTACTTTTTTCTTACATGTCATAATTAAGGAAATTTCTGTATTTATATTAAAATATCTGTAGCACGGCTGCAGACAAATAAAATACTAGGTTTTTGGATAAATGCCTGCATTTTCCAAACCATCTCCCAAAAATTTGAAATGACATATTAAGAATGTAGGCTACAGGCATAGAATAATGAGAGAATCCTGCTACTAACCTATAAATGGAATGATGTAAAGATGAAAATGTTAAGGTTGCACCTTTAACACACAGTGTGAAGTGTTTCTCCATTACCAATGATAATATAATGCAAGCATATAAAGAAGGCACTAATTGTCTGCACAGCTAACTCCTTAAAACATTAAATCATTCACTGCTCCCTAAGGCTGCTATGGAAATATGCGGAAGATTAACCAACTATAAAATAGCGTGTACTAAAATTTTAACCTGTACTTTACTAATACCGTATTACTTTTACAACCAGTCCCAGGTTGTTCTGGATATGCTGAAACACTGAGAGCTTTGTGTAGTCATGGGTGATTTCAACACTAAAGTTGGTGATCAGGTAGATCAAGAGTGGTATAGGAGAGTTTGGGTTGGGTGTGAGAAACGAATGTGGAGAGAGACTAGCGGATTTGACAAGAAGCAATGACTTATTCATCATGAATACTGCTTTTCAGCACAGGAAGACTCGGAGATAAACCTGGATATCACCAGATAGTAACATCCAAAATCAAATTAACTACATAATGATACAAAACATTGGAAAACAAGGGCAATTGATTGCATGTCAAGACTGGGTATTGACAGGGACACCGATCACATTCTGGTGCAAGCAAAAATGAGACTTAAGTATTTTAAGATGTCAAAACAGCTCCCAAACAACTGTATAAAATTGATTCTTCTCAAAACCTGGAAGTAAGAAATGAGTATGCAGTTGAGACACTCAATTAAAAATCATTTCAGTTTGTTAATAGATGACATTACTGAGGATACAGTTAACAGTAGAATGGGATGTTGACACTGCATTGACACTGTCATTAAATAAGTAAACATGCACTTTTGCACTTCATGCGGTGTATTTTGTAAATGTAAAGAACTTTCTAGAAGGTTTCCTGGCCCTATTTTTCGAATTTTCTAGGCGAATTTCAAAACCTATATAAAGCGATGTTTTCCCCATATTCTTGTCTTGCTTGTTGTATATGTGTTACCTAGTTAAATAGACGTTAATTACAAAATCCTGTTTTATAAAGAACAAGCGGTTTGAATTGTCAAAAAATATAAATAAGAAATCTTTGCCCTGCAGCTTGATTATAACTAGCTATTGGAAATTTTGATATTAAAATTTATCAATTGCCTGAAGGACTGATTACATGAAAAGGGAATGCTCTACATGACCTCTGGTCCTTGATAACTTTTGTATAATGACTACATCATTTCTGCATCACGTCTGCAATGGAATAAAGCTCATTTTAAGTCCAGGAGAATGTTTAATTAAAGAATTTAACTTAAAGACATAGTATTAACCTGTCATTACTTTAAGGACTTATAGGTCTAGTTATAAATCCTCAATTTAAAAATGTCAAAGTGAAGAAATTGTTAGAGGACAGAATAAAGCAGCTTGCAAATTTTACAGGTAAAGCAAATTAAAGTTTGATAACAGAAGGGGGTACTTTTCAATCATTCCCTGAATCATCTACTGGACCTGGTTTTATCTCTCAACAAGATGTTTCTAGACTAATGCTATTTTTACTTTAAAAATACCAATCAATCAATTTGTGCTGCAACTCTAACATATGGTAGAGCAGAATTACCATCTTCTGTCACTTAAGGCTTCCTCTCTATGTCGAGGATCACCATAACAGATTCAATGTCTCCATTTTTGTCTAAATGTTCAAGCAGAACTAGTACAAAATGCTGAAACCCTGAAATATGTGTGCACAGTATCAGCAAACCTCAACTTTAAATAATAAGGAATCTGAGGATGTTTCTTGCATCGGCATTCTTAACGACTCAAAAGGTCCTTCACTTTCTTCTCTTGACAACTGTGTCTCTGGTAGAAGCTATAGTGGGATTTAAAAAGACAGACTCAAAGTTTTGTCCTCATTAGAAAGCAATCGTTTTAACTTAAAATTAATTGATAATTAAAAGACCAATTATTAGAATCGTAGAAACAATTGTCATCTAGTTAAATGAATTAAAAGTGATAAATAATGAAGCATATGACAGACATAGACCTACAGTACATAACGATCATCTGAAATATGTAAAGTCATGTTGCTTGCTATGGTCATCATCATATTCAGTTTCAATGCTTGCATGGGCTGGACAGTTTCTTTTGATTGAACCGATCATATCATTTGTTCAGATCAAGCAAAATATTTTTTATATCTAAGTGCCTTGTGTCAGACAAAAAGATCTGCACTTCTTAAATTTCTGTAAAAGAAACAATTTAGAGAACCTTCCTGCAATCACATCTACAAAAACTTTAAGCAATACAAAGAGTTAAACTAAAAAATCCATCATACCAAAACTGATGCCTAAACCTCCTTAACCAAAATGATTTATATGAAGTTGTACAAATAAGCTGCAACTTACAGAATTGTCATTTCCAATGTCTGCAAGATCTTCTCTGCAACATATTGGAGCCTTATTATCTGGCACAGTGTCTGTTCTCCACCATTTACAAATCCATACATTTGTATGCGAAAATCGATTTCTATATACCACTGCAACACAAGAGGAATAGTACATTCATAATATGCAAGTTGAGAAAATAATTTGGAAAGGCAAACATAGAAACTGCATTTTTATTGCATAAAGACCAGACTTAACTTTAACAGAGTTTAAATCTTCTGAGAAATATCTTGCATGCGATCATGTTCAATGTTAAATCAACTATAGTATAATAATATGGTTTGCTGGGTCAGGGATTTATAGGAGCATTTTGTAATTTTTTTTTATTTCTCTGGAACAGTACGTACTTCACTGCTTCAAAAAATTATCAACATGCTCTCTGAAAATTAAGCTCTCTTAGTTTGTTATTTTTTAATCAGCATTAGCGTGTTACTCTACCAATGTGTTACAATTCATAAACAAAGTCCGCCTCTTCTTTTCGATAGCAATATTTAAAATAAGAAAATTCATTTTTCTTATAAAAGGGTTACCATACATCTATACTTTCTTTTCTGGTGACTCAGTGTCAGATGTAAAAGCCTTTAAATATGTTTGTGATGCAATGACACAAATTTTCAAAGTAATCTGGGTCCACAAGATATAATACTCAATGTAGAAGAAGGGATATTGGTGGCCATTGGTCCTTTCCTATCATTTTAACAACTTTCGGAATCCAGGAGCATGGCTGCCACCTGGACATGATGGTGGAGACTCAACATCTTCACAGCAACAACAACAACATGAGCCATAATCGTTAACATAACAAGTACAGTTGTTTTGTTTTGGGTGACATTAACATAAGATTCAAATTATAAAGAACCACAAAAAGGTTTTACATTTTTAGACACTTGCTTTAATTAAATAGACTACATAAGAGAACACTAGGTACCACCTTATATAATCACTGTTTGCACAGCCATAAGATTATCACTGAGCAAACTGATCCATCCCTATTAAATAAGCTTCCGTACTTTTTCAGTGTTGGAAGCGATTCAACTCCCATTTTTCGCACTGGCTTTTAAGCTCTAAGCTTATAGATTATCTTTTTTTTATTATAGATTATATTCTTAGAGAATCTCTTTCATTTACAGCTTAACATATCCTAAAGAAACAAGACAACCTAACATGAAACCATCCATTGTTCCTTCTCTCATAACAGTCTTAAGAACACCAGAGCAGAACAATTCCTACACAAGCTATAACTAACCATTCCTAGATAACTTGTAACTAGTAAATGACTCTCAACTGTTATTATCATCTAACAACACAATAGTAAAATTTGTTTTGCCCTGTACATGTGCATATACTTGCAACATACACAACATTAACAGTTCCTATATTTATTGCAGCATAAAAATTCACGGCAGTCATTCCTTACAGTGCAACTGCAATTTATGATACGTCTATGTGAAATTACCAAGAATATGTGCAACTGTACATATCATCTACTTTGTTTACAGCTGGCCTTAAGCCATGATTCTCAGATATAAGGTCTTTTAATACCATGTCAAACACCCTTCCAACTCACTAGTCCATGCTATGCAAAGGCTACTATGACATTTGATTAATCTAATTTGCATAGCAGGATTATGTTGGACGGCAGGTGATTTATATCAACATGTCTTGAGAATTAAAAATAGATGTTCACTCCGACAAATATCATTATTGATAACCTACCTGCACTGACAAATATGGCTTCCAAAATAAGAGTACAAATGACGGCCAAACCTATGTATCCTATGGCAAGTTGTTTAGTACCTCCCTCTGTAGAGATAAAAAATCCAAACATGAAAGCAGTATAGGCATAATTGGTACATTATTAATACACTTACATGAACCAAATCCACCCACAGGTACAGTTTTTTGCCATGATAATTAAAGATACTGTGGGTTAACAGTTACTTTGAATTTCTTGACTGCAACTCCTACACAAATGCTAATTTTTGCTCTCCAATGTCATCAAACCTCAGTGTGACCTTTTTCGAGATTCATCTGCTTCTGATATTGGTCACCTTCATAGGATAGTTTCAGGTTGACTTGTCCGTGAAATGTACTGGAACATTTTTTTTTAAGGTTTTCAAATTTCCTTTGCTGTTGCTATTGGGTTGCATGCAGCCAGTTGTGGTTGTCATCTGTACAAGAGAGTAAGGCTCTGGTAATGTTGGATAGGTTTGACTCAGTTTCCTGGCAGGATGCAACAAGCTGCAAATGCTTTCTGTGTCTTAAGGGGACCCATTTTACATTACTGCAAGGTTGTGCAGCAAAACAAGATGGTGGTTGAAACCTGTGTAGTTAGGGAGTTACTACCCAGAAAGGAAGAATTTTAGCCAAGTCACAAGCATAACAACAGGAAGTGGAACAGAACATGAATAACAGAAAGTCATGTTTGGAAGGCCATGGTTCAAAAGTTATATTTTGTTAGTGGTGTTTCAACGTGCCTACAAGAAGTATTGAACGCATATCAATTTACTTTCAGCCAGTAAGTCAGCTTCTACAGACTTTTTTAACTGTTCTCTTTGTTAAAATTTTTTCATTGCTAGCATTGAACAATTTTGTTGAAATAATCTCTTTAACATACACATTGTCAATGTACTCTAAAACGATAAAAATCTGTTGTAGTTAAGTTGTACATTGTTAATGAAAATTCTCTACACAAATTTCCGACTGCATTTCTTGGTTGACATTTATCTGTTTCAAGGCAGAAAATAAACCTAAATTGTACAGATGCTTGTGTTTCATACTAAATACCTTGGCAAGGGACGTCAGATATCATCTTCCTTACGGATTGGCTTTCACTTGCAGCAGAATTATTACTGGACAGGAATTTTTCCGTACTTACAGCAATTATAAATCCAACATTTGACCAGATTTGACATCAATCTGAAAAGGTCTATTCAAAGTCGGTCATTGGTTCGTGACTACGTCATCCTAATTGACAAAATCGCGGCCAAACAAAGGTGGTGGTAAAAAAGTTGGAATCGCACAACGTAATTTTGGAATCGGCCTCCAAATCTCTCTATAAAATTAAATGTTGAGTTTCATCAGACGTCTTTACTTAACACTGGATAACTAACACAACAAAGGCAGTTTAAATACTATTTTATATGCGCACACAACCGGTATACTCCACTTTAATTGATACATTTGACTTCCCTTTGCACCTTGCCAACTTAAGATTTTCCACAATTTCGGGGCCTAACTCAACCGATATAAAAACCGGTGATCGCTCAATTTACAGCCCTGTTTGTCTATGTGTGCGGCATAATATACGGTTGAAAATATACTTAAATACGGTAATCTGACACATGTCAACCATGACGTTTGCAGATTATGACATCAAAAACGAGAAAAGATACTCATAAATTCAATTTTGAACATGGAATTACCTGCATTTTTTTCCTTCAAGCCCGCTGATACAGGGATTTCAACTTTGTTTCTTTGTTGAAAACAGCACTTAGAACATCCTATAGGGCCCGCCAGTTTTTGAACGCAGGTTCCAGAACATTCTATCTGCGATGAAGTTGATACGAGTGTATCAATAAATCCTCTAAATCCCGGTCTGTTTAAACAGATGATACTACCAGAAACTTGCATAAAAAGCGAAAATAGTAGCACCAAGCAAAGTTTTAACACTGGAAAAAGATCCATCCTCATTCGCGTAAAACCATTCAATGGCATGCATACGGCATCCGTAGTCAATTAAAACATTTGAGTAATTATGTCGATCCATATATTTAGAATGATACTCGGTCTTGCGTATTGGTTTTTAAACTGGACTTTGATCGCACTGAAACCGGAAAAGGTCAAATGCGAGTTTAGCCTGGATATTCAAAATATTTCGTCGGTAACTAAAGCCACCTTATTAACTTTTGCGTCACTTTTTATAAAATTGTTAGCAATAATTTTCTTTAAATTGATGTATAGATAGTATTGATCATTGCTGTTGATTTCTCGCGTAAATCCCACCGCTTTCTGGCTGCTATTGCAGGCTTCGAGATCAAGTTAACTCATCATATCAAGATTTTTTTTGTATTGACTATGGTCGAATAGGTTGTCTTATTAACAAGAATGATGAAATTTTCAAGGACAATCTCATTTGTATGGTGAATGAATTTTTAATTTCGATCAAAGACTTTAAGGACTATGTTGTTGAACAGCGGCTATTCAATATTATAAATTTCTCATTAATAACAGTCAAAAGAAGTAAAAATTTAGCCAGTAACGAATTGAATTGAATAATAACACCTACATATAAGTTTTAAAATGTTGCTAATAATTGCATAAAACTGATTTGCAACTTTTTGCCTTAGGAAACTAAAAAAATTCTGATTGTCTACTTAGTAACCAATGCCGAACTCGCCTTTGATCATTTTCGGTTTAAGTAGGTATCGTCGTGACATCTTCCTGCCATGAATGGCTACTATCAGTGCTTGTACATCAGCTTGAGCGCGACGTAGTAACAGGAATATCGATTACCTACGCACTAACCGTGAAGCTTCTGTGGTAGTAGAAGCGGACTGCGAGGTGGAGTACCTATTAAGGTAATGAAGGTTCAAGTTTAAACGCTTTAAAGGTTTCTTGCTCTGAAATAAGCCTATGGATTCGGCTCTGTCAAGTCTACGTAAAATGAAATGGTATCATTCGGTACATTCTGTTGTTCGTGTACTTTGTAGAAACAATGTAATATAAACGAAACTACACGTGATGCTGGGTTTTAAAAATTAAATCCTTGTTCTCCAGAATGAGTCATCAACGCATAAGTTATACGTCAGGTGATTTTGTTTACGAAATTAGGGGAAGTCCCTTTAATCGGTGAAAATTTGTTAACTGCACTTGGCCATACCGCAACTGAAAGCAAATTTCCACTCAACCAAAAGCATTGTGGTAAAATTGCAGCGTCACTAACAAGTTCACACTTAACCGATTTCGATGACTCCGTTTATTAACTCACCGTTAATTCCTTTGTAAAAGGAATCAAAGCGCACCTGTCGCGAATTCACGGTCAAGTATTGCTCTTAGGATACGACATTTGCAGTAACATCCAATTTTAGCGACTTTAGCTACCGTTTGTCTATTCATGATTTAGACGCATTTATAAAAGGAAACTTAGGCTCTCTCAGTACCAAAATTACTACCTTAACTGACGCCTACATGAGTACTCAAAATTCTTTACCAATTTCTTAACACTTTTCATGTTTCTTTCAAACAAATAAGTATGAGTACGAATACCAAACAAAGGATGTCCAGGCGGCTCTACAAAGAACATCCAAGTCCAACCATGCTGCTGAACCAGAAGCAGAAACTCTGAAACGGATATGCCTTCCCTATGTAAAGAACACAAGTGAACCGCTAAGAAGGACCCTCAGACAACACAACATCCAGTGCTCCTTCTTCACAACGTCCACCCTAAGAAAGATGCTGTCAA
>JANTCA010086186.1:0-14094 GCA_024741275.1 Chironex yamaguchii | reverse complement strand
CCTCTCCAATAAGCTTCCCTCTCTATTAAGCCCCCCTCTGGAACCTCGAAAATTAAATAAGCCCCCCGAGGAGTTTTTACGGTAAGTTAAATGCTACTATCGACCTACAAACTTTATTTAGCCATCGAGATTAAAATCTGAGTTACCTCTGCAAAACATACCACTGGTGGACAATGTGTGATTTTTATATAATCCTACCTATAAAATTACGGACGATAGTGTGTAACGGAATAGTCGATAATTTCAAAAACCGTTTTCTTTCATTTGCAGAGACGTGATAGTCATTTCGAGCATGGCAACGGACGCCAACAATAACTATGCTTGGACCACTGTGATTCTCATTTCCATCTCTCTCTTGTATTCATGGTCCTTTTCCCTTTCAATTATAATTACTTCCATGACTTGACCTGGCCTTCTATGAAACTCACCTGGTCTCCCTCGCTGATTGGACCAAATGATAAAATTTCAGCCTCTACTTTCACCATCAAAGGATGACCTGAAATCAAATAACAGTTTCCACAGTTTACTAACGATAACACAATAGACAACTACTTCGAGGTAAGTATAAACAAACGTGTATGAATCAATAAGAATATTAAAATGCCTTGTTTTGCAGAATTTTTGTACTGTAAACATAATGCAGCTAAATCAATAAAAGACTATCTTCTGAAATTTGTGACCTAGCAAGTAATTATAATTATCTTTATAATAATTCTTTTCTGCGGTGCAAGTTGTTGGTTTTGGTTTAAATGCTCGTATGCACTAATCAGTAATTCACAAAATGATAGATTTTTTTCTTCGACATGCTCCGGTGCACTTAATATATTTTCCGACTGCATATGCTTGAAAATTGCAGATATGGCTGTAGGACTATAATAAAAATATTCATCAGACGTATTCAGGTTTTACTTGTTAATATAGGACTTTAATAATTTTAAAGAATTTGTAGAAGCTTTGGAAGCGAGGTAAGGTTTTCTCAAATGAACGTTTTAGAACCAATCAAAACGATTGACGTTTTAGCAACAGTTAGGAATTTCGGAGAATTCCATAATTTTAATTAATTTTGGAACGCTTACAATTAATGTAGCCAAAACTAGCTACTTCAATCACTTACTAGTTCGGTTAAGTTAAGCCGAATAAAAGAATACAGGTAACTGAAAATTTGTGATTTGTCATGGAGGAGCTACCAATATTGAAGGAATGCATTTTTGATGACTGCTAAGAGATCGCTGAAACGAGAGCCAGGTGGTTAAGTTTCATAATCGTAGGCAAAATGAACGCAATAAGAGATACAACATTCTGACAACTAAAAAGTCAAACAGCTAAAAGTTTTTTCTCTGAACAAAAGTTTTGCTACTACTCTGTTATACTCCTTAATATAAATGACATTCAAAACACTGGAACGATGAGGCATGTTTTCGTTAACCGTGATGCAAAAATTCGGAAAAATTATAGTAATATACCAATTTGCCAAACCACAGGCGTATGTGGCACTTTCAAAAGACTATTTGATAGAATCACGACCAAGCAAGACACACTTTATGGGTTCTGCCAAGATCAACTTTTGTAAACATTTATAGTTTACCTTGTTTGAAACCAATGTGACTGTACTGTAAGTCAACATTTGGACAACTAACCAAGATTGTACGATTTGGAAACTATTTCATATTCAGTTTCATGTGTGTGCTGGTAGAGTCACAAGTCTTTTAACGTTAAGCAATGGAGTCACACTTTGTGATTTACATTGAACTAAATATTTTTTTTGTAATCACAACCTTGATAACATCTGTTTATGTTTACATGCTTTGAATTTTATTTGTAAGCATATACGGCAGAGCTTTCAAGTTTTTCTTTGATCTTGGAAGTTGGGAAAACACGATTAAAGTGTTGTTTTAAATAAGAAATGGAAAACCGTCAATTGTTGTATTTTTTTTAGCAGTTCGGATGGGTATTGGATACGAAATGGTGGATAACAAGTTAATCTTATCCATTGATTAGAGTGATTTACAGAATGATTAATGTTTACATAGGAGAATATTTATAATGTTTGGGGTAAAGGTATCGAAATAAAGAAACACATTGCTTCCCAATAGTCAAATTTTGTGCTGGGTAACCTTAAGCTTATTCCTTGTGTATCTTAAGACTATGTTTAGGTTTAAAAAAATTAAAATATGCAATTTCAAAATATCTATTAGAAGAAATGGCAGTACAGTTATCCAATAAAACAATTTATCAGCAGTGACGTACGGGCAAAATAAAAATACTGCTATAGATAAGAGTACACACGCAATGAGTAATAAACTAGTACTCATGTCTGCCTGTAACTTTTTATCCTGAGATTTCGAAGTATCTTACAGTACAATCGCCTTGAAAACTGGCGACATAGCACTAAAAACTGAAGAGCTTTTTTCGTCGGACACTCATCAGAGTATGAGTCGTCTGAAAAAAAAGTATAGATATATGGCAACCTTTTACTGAAAAACATGGATTGAAAGTAGCCAATCATAAACAAGAAAGAAAAACTGGCTAGGTTAGGGTTAATATACCAGCAAACTTAGTTGTCTTATCCCTATGTTGAAATCTGTGAAAAGTTGTGAGGAGATGTTATCAAATTTCTCCAGCCTTGTACAAGGTATCCTCAACATAACTCTGCAAGACAGTGGCCTGGATCAGGCGCAGGAAAGAAGAAAGTGGCGACAGCATGTCGAGGCTTTTGTCCAGCAGTGGATAGACAATGGCTGCCTATGACTATGATGATGAACATTGCTTTGGCGTGAGCTATAATCAGTTCACCTTTACAATCAGCACAAGAGTTGACTGAAGCTCAGAATATCCCAGCCAAACAGAAACGGAACTAGTCTTCGTGAGACGCATACCACAGAATATTGCAAAACCGTCTCTTGACTTCAGGACTTCAGCCAGCCAGTCTGTGAACCATCGTGTTGCACAACAATCGTGCAACACGATGTGTTGTGTTGATACGTATGTGATATGTATGTGGTCTGTAGAATGTTATTCCGAGCTATATATATATATGGCGCGAGCTATAGTCAGTTCAAGTATTCTAATCAACATAAGAGTTGACTTGAGCTCGGATGGTAGCAAGCCAATCAAGAACTAAGTTAGCTATAGCTCAAATTTCCCAGTAAGAAGAAATGTAAAACATTGACTATGAAATGCTCTAAAATAAGAAGCTTTGCTCATAGCTTTTACTAGAGGGCTGAGCAGGAGAAGCAGCACTACCAGTTTTAGAAGTGTGTTTTTCAGTTTTCCACGCCCAATAAGACACGGTGACACTCAACTTTAGAACACTGAGCTATGTCTCAAGAACACAGACTTTTTCCTAGATCCGCTACAGACGTCTTTCCATCGAAATGAATCTGCTGTTTTGCAAACATTATTCAGTTTGAATAATAACCGAGGTACTGCACCTTGCAGTTACCCTGTCAAATGTGAATCTACAATATGTAAGTTAGTAAATATTTCTTAGTGCCTTATTACTTCATTAAACAAAGAAGTGTCGACCACTAGGACTAATAAATTGCTCGAAATGAAAATCCTTTTTGTCATTTGAGCGTCCCATCTTGAACGAGTTTCTACTATATATTATGTTGTAACGCATAAATTACGCATAACGCGTAAATCTTTGATTCTCTACGAAGGTCCGTAAACTGTCATTTTTACTTAGAAGCATCATGTATAAGACGTACCGCCATGAGATGGGATTATCTTCTTGTCGTATGTTTTTAAAACTTCATTGAAGCGAAGAAACTTTTTGTCAGCTAGAAGAGGATAATTGAAAATGCTTCATGTATCTTGCAGAACAAAATATCGTTAAAAATTTTAACAGGTACATAAATGCACAAACACTTTCCTGCTCGTGGATAGGAACTTAATCTACTTATGTCGTTGTAATTACACTTAGTGTTCTTGACAAATCTCCTTAACAAATGCTTATTCATACGTTTAGAAATTACTCAGCAGAGTCTTTTTCTGAAAAAAGTTCTTTATCCATATCAATTGTATTGCAACGCTTTAATAATCTTTCCAGTATTCTAAAATCGCGAAATACTCAAATTGGATCTTGAAGCTGTCACATTTGAAGCTGCTTGCATAACCAGAATATAAAGTTATTATCTTTAAATGAAAATAGAACGACTGGGAAAAATTCACAACAGTTCAACAATTGTCCAACAATTGGTGTCTTTTAATAGTCCATAAAAACTGCATGAAATTTTCACATTGTCTAACATTTTTAAAGTTGTGCGTTACTTTTTCATTTTTCCTATTGTCCAGTGAATTAGAATAATACAAAGCATTATAACTTACGGTTTACATAAACGTACGAATGCTTGTCACTTGTATTGGACGATTTCCCAGGCATTGTTGTGTTTGTTGGTATTCCTGAGCAGGCGGTTGATCTATAGCAGATATTGACAGTGTAAAAGAGAAATCTAAAGTGACGTTCTCAGCAAATACACTTTATGTCGTACAATAATAGTTTAAATACGTTATAGAATTAACAGCTATCAAAAATATATTATTACTTATATTGCGAGTAACAGATTGACTTGATTATGGCACTACCTTTTAAATGTATATTTTGGAACTAAAATGCCAACAAATTATTACTTGACACTTGGCGTTTAAATTGATAAGTAGCGTTCAAAGATTTTCTCACCGTTGAAATATTTATTTACGAATGCAAAACTGCAACAAACAGAAAGGATTAGTTATTCAATCTAAACAAATTACCTGCTACAATGTCCCTAAAATAATAATACCTTTTCCTTTTAAAGCCTGGATTCTGGCAATAAATGATGAAATTTACAATTTTTAGTTATAAAATTGACAAGTCAGTTTCCCATTGTACGCATAAGAAAAGAGTACTTAGTATGTAATAATGAGTACAGCTTAGAAAACTATGGTTTTGCTTTCTTTCCTACACGGCCTCAAATACATACAAGTACATCTGTAATATTCAGCAATCACCCTTTGTTACACACTCACTCGGATGGTTAGCTATCTAACAAGCACAACACAAACTCTTCTTCTTATAGTCACGTCAAAAAGGGTTAAACATCTTATACTCCTACGCTGTCTGTTGTCATACAATTAGATTTGTGATGTAGATAGGTGTTACTCGCATTGATTAACAAAGTTCACAAGTATGAGATGCAGTACAAAAGTCATTAGAATTTACCCGAAAATGAGTAATAAAGTCAAGGTCCATATAGATATCAATCTTCTATTCATTCTGGAAGTCTATAAAAAATTGAGAAATAGACTACTTCACAAAAAATAAAGGCTAAACTTCATTATGGTGGTTAACTACACAATACTAAGGTTGGCAATAATTAGTTTCAATATAAGTGATTGAAGTAGCAATGTATGGCCAAATTGGTCACATCTTGTTTGAAACAACCTAAACCGAATTTAAGATTATACATTATATTACATGAAGAGCAGACTGAGTAATGCAAAGTTTACGAGCAAATTTGCAGTAAAGTAAATAATTTATTTATAAAACATCCACAAGATACAAACATAAATCAGCTCATTGAAAAGTAGAGGAAAAAGCATATTTTTATGAGATACAAAGTTCCCTGACGTCCTTAGGATGTCACAAGCAAATACAAAAAATAAGTAACTAATTTTCCGTTCTTATTAGTACTGTGAAAAATGCCTCATTACCTTCATGCATTTATTCTCCTTGAATTCACATCAATATACCTACAAATAATGATAGACACAGAAAACTACACTAAGTCATTTGTTTTATAAACTGTTAGTTAGTCCTGGTCTTGTCAATTTGTTTTCATTCAATTAACTGAACAATGCAATTCTAATTCAAGGTCTAAGTCCTAAATATGACGTCTTAGTCGTCATGGCAATCTTAAATTGCAACACTTAATAACTCTGCTGTTTCTATCAAGTGACTTACTGACATAGGGCTGCCCTGTTTTACTTAGGAATCACAAATACTATCCTAGACCATTGTAGGTGTCGGTAAGTGTCTGATAGGTGTCTGTTAGTATAACCTGCTATTATGTTTATGTAACAATAAACTTTGCGGATGTCGTCTCTGTTTTGTTGATGCCCAATGGGATATTGTTCTAGAACTACAAAAATATGTCGATGTGTCAAACCAGTATTTCGTTACTGAGGTTTTCATCCTGCTGATAACGACAGGTGCAGAGAAAGACATTTGTATCTTCCGCCATTTTCTTTATTAGTAAGCCTCGCATAGCTTTCAGCTACATCTCCTAAAGAAAGAGAAGAATATTAAAAAGTTGCAGGTACTCCACACTTTTCGCCATCCTGTCAAAATTCTATTCTATCGCGTCGTAAGGACGTTGAGTTCTGCAGCTTTTTATCTCGACGAAACTGTTAATTCACAGTTTTAGCATAGTGAAGATGAAAAATGGAATTGCTAATTAATATTACAAAAATTTTCTGGCAGGCATTGTTTGTTCAAGCTAATTTAAAATTGGTACAGGTTTGCATATGTGGTTTATATTTAATTTATCGCTGCATTAATGATCTTGTTTGTCAATAGTCTTTCACTAAAATTGTCTTAGTCCTCAATTTATTTCATTTCAATAATGCTCAACATTTTTTTCTTAATTTAATTATATAAAGACGGTGTCCATATTTTCAGAGACAAAATTTTAGCTTGTACTCTTTTGAATTCTATTAAAGACAGTATATTCGAGTTACTTATCAAGCAACTTACTGACGTAGTTAGTTAATCACTTACATACTTATGTCCTTGTTCTTCTGAATTTTTACGCACTTAATTTCTTACCCTCATAGTTTTGTTTACTTCTTAATTGTTTTGTTTATCTGATTATTTGTTATCTTACGCAAATACTCACGCACGTACTCACGCACGTACACGTACGTACTAATACACTCACATACTTTGCCTACTTGAATTTGAAGAAAATGTGGCCTTCAACAAAATCTTTCGACAGAAACTAATTCTTTGACAATAACAACCTGTTTGCATAAAACGTTTCATGAAATCATGTCTAATCCTGTGGCTAAAAGTAGAATTTTACATTTACGTAGTTCCTGCTCACAGGAGGACAGCATTAGTTTCTCAGCGTAAAATGCTTACAACGGGTTTGGTTAGCAAAATTTGACCTCAAGATAATTACATTTATATAATGTGACCATGTGCTATCCAACGGGAATCCAGACGATTATCTTGAGGAAGGAAGATATATGATAACTAAAACAGAAAGCGGCAGGAGCTCACACTGTGATCAAAACTAATCGAATAATCCTTGCCGCAACTTCTGAGAGACTGACTTACTCGCTGCCGCAACTTCTGAGAGACTGACTTACTCGCTGCCGCAACTTCTGAGAGACTGACTTACTCGCTGCCACAACTTCTGAAAGACTGACTTACTCGCTGCCGCAACTTCAGAGAGACTGACTTACTCGCTGCCCGACGTATGCCTACTTCCTTGCTTTTTTACTTTCCAATCATCTTGATACCGTTAACGTCAGTAAGGCAGATAATTCTGTGAATGCTTTCATCAAAAGATCATCACTAAGAATGTGGCAAGGAATATTATAATATACAGCAGTATGTCATTTGGAAGCCTGCAATTGAGCCATGACCATATAAAGTCGTAATACTCTCCTGTTTTTTGAGATTGTCCAAGACAGAGCATGGAACTTTTTTGTTGTTCCTGTTTTTTTATGTTATAAATGAAAAAACATGCCAGATATTTGCCGGAGTTTAATAAGGTTATGACTAAATACACATGTTTAAAGGAGACAAGGCTAGCAGAACACGAGACAGGACATTTCAAGATTGTGTAGGGGATATCTCTACATAGCTTTCTTTCTTGCTCAAAACACTCAGATACGCCGATAACGTATGCTAACTACTTTAAGCAAAAGGACAATTTCTATAGAAACATGTTTCTTTAGGCAAGCACTATGAATCATACTTTGCTTACTATATTATTCAAACAGAAATAATTTATATCTCGCTACATTTCGTCACAAATCTGGCATTGAGTGAACAGTAAGCTGTTCTTTGAACTTCGTACGTAACATGTATTCTTATCTGGTGCAGATATAACATCCATTTTCGTTTTTATGGGCACTCGTATAGTGTCAATATTTCTAGGTACTGTCTGTTGGTCCTTACATATTCCTAGTTTGACTTTCACTATTTTACTTTATCATTAGAAATTACGCCTTTTAGTGCAAAACTTTGTTTTCTTCATACTTGCCTAACAAAAGCGTTTATTTATGCCACAAGAGTGTTGCAAAAAACAAGTAGCAAGAACTTTATAGACTTTTTCAGCTCAGCTTAAATACAACACATTGTTTTGTAACCTTTGGTGTAAAAGTCCTCAAAATTCCAAGAAGAAAAAGGTTAATCAAAAATCGATCTTCTTTTTGACAACGTTGTATATTTAAGATTGATTGTAAAAAGATAATGGATAAATAATTCTACTTTCATACCTTTAACTTTTTATTTTCGTTATGTCTTTTAAATTGTCCTCGTATGCAACAGACGATGGACTCAGCCGAGGCGAGAAAAGCAATCAAGCTTCAGTTTTTCACGACGTAGTTCTGGCGAAAGACATTGTTTTCCATGACATATAGTTCTTGGCGTTCGTACTTGATATTCAGTCTTATCAGGAACCTGCCAAATGGCTATGAATTGGTGATCAAATTATAAGGAATTGTTTTTTGTTTGATTTATTGTATTGAGATTGTTGTTTTCAAGGTAATGAATACGAAATAGAAATGAAAACCAAACAAGTTTAACACATCTGCGATCTTTGTTTTGAAAGAATGTCGGATAATGGTCACATCAGTCACAGCACCTACCTTTGTTATCGTACTTTTTATTAAGGGGTGCTGGGTGATTATAATAGTGTCTTAGTGACAAGAGTTAAGCGAGTCAGCAAAGCATTTGGGGTACGGAGGCGTTGTGAACCTCCTGATGCATTTTGCGGCAAAGCCCCGGAAACTAACGCATATTAAGAGTATAACAGGTCTCAAAATGGCATCAATTTGTCCCAAAACACTTCAAACACATCTGCATTTTTGGGAGTTTGTAGCTCAAATTTGTAGAGTTTAATAAAATTTTTTGCGACTTTCAGTAATTTGACGGGTCATCCATGAGCTCAAGTCTAGACTTAAGTAGTTGAATGAAAGATCAAGCATGAAAATGGAATTGGCAAAAGCATTGGGTGTCTGAAGCCCCTGAATTTACTGCATGAAGTAAACGTTAATTATGCATTCACTCATTTACTTGTTAAAGGCTGCAGATAAAACAATACAATAAATGCAAAAATTACTTTTTAATACCCTGACAGAGTCCATTTAAGTTGATTTTAATTATTCAACAATTCCACACATGATCTGACAAGAAGACAATCTGTTTTTGATTTCTTTAAATTCAGGTAGAAAGCACGGTTTGACTGCTGTCCTTTACTGTGCATTTCCGGATTCCAAATGCGAGAACGTACAATGATTTACCAGAGCCACTGGTATGAGCTATGTAACTGAGTCAAGCAAAAGATTAGCCTTCCTCAGCAGAAAAGTCTGGCGGAACGTGTCAATTTAATATTGATTTTCTGTTGCTTTCGTCTGTATTTGAAACAAACCACGAATTTGAAACGTAAATCTTTTAATCTGTTAGCACCCACGATTTCTATTTCGGTATTACAGCAAATCATTTAATGCATGCCAGTTCTTTTTGCATTTAGCAGTGTCGATATTATGGGGTTGAGCTAAACGCTTTACGATGAGAAAGGATGGCAATATCCACAAAATCACTTTGCATACACCTAAGGAGCATGCATATGGCTTTTGACTTAAACGATGAAGTGGATATTCCCCAGTGTACATACACAACACTTCTGCCTTGTTGTTTACTTCAGTTTACAAGCATAAATAAGCAAAAGTCGCTTTGTTGCAACAACAAAGTAGAATAACACAACTCATTTTCCTACCTTCATTCCTACCTTACGTCATACCTACCAGGTCCAGAGATCCCTTTTATGTCTCTTTCTGCTTCCTTCTCACTCCCTTACCAAAAAAGTAGTCGTGGATTATTTTTACCTTTATGTTTTTTGTAGCTCAACGTTGTGGAGATCTCTATCTCTCCTGTATATACCAACTGTCCGTAGTTAGTTTATGAAATAATCTAGAAACGCTTTGAATGTTGACCAGGAAAGCTTTTAAACTATTTGCTCAAACCAGCTAGAACTATATGACGTAAGTAGCAAATGGTAGTAAACATGATTTAAACCCAATTGTTAAAACAAACCACAAAAAGCAACAAACAAATTTAACAGGAATTACCCAATCTTGAGTAGACAATAAGCTATACTTGAAAATTGGACATGATATTTAGATATTTATCTTACATGTCTTTCTAAGCGATTGGTGTTTAGTACACATTTGAGTAACAAATTTCTGGTTTAGCTTTCTCCTTTACTTTTTTTCAAAGCAATATGATGATAATCCTTACCATTTTCTCCAAGATTTTTCCATGAAAAAATTTACATAACTTTAGAATAAGTAGATGGCAGACTTGTATTACTCTCAAACTAACAATAAGCTCAGACAAGAGGAAATTAGTTTTTGGTACATCGGTCCATATTTAAGCTAAATCTACGTCTAATGTTAGCCCCATATCTTTTAGATTTAGATAACAATAAGTAAATACGCTTCTATGGAATTATGGACAACTGAAAAAATCCATGTTATTTTCCTCAGTGTATTTTGACATGTTGACGTTTTAAAAGTTTCCGTATGACATTCGATCCACTTGTATTCTTAGAAGCTACCAAGGTGAACAAAGTTGATAAAATCTAAGAAGGAGCGACTGGTTTTGAAGAAGACAGTAAGTCGTTGCAAAGTTTATAAAGGGAAAGTAACCAAAGTACGAGTAAAAAACGTAATTTTCTCCTGAGAGCATAATTACTAAACATCCTTACAGATGGGGAACGTCTTAATTTGTAGAATCTGTTCCAATTTATTTGCTAAATCTCTAGTCTTGTAATATTGAAGATAATCAATAATTCATAATCTACTTGGTCAATAGTACAGTGAAAAGAACCTAATTTAAGTTATAGCTAACTAGTAGATTAAGTTAAGGGATACGAGAATTTATGGGATTTGATCAGAGGTGCCGTCCTAAAAAGTTATAAAGGGGGGACTATGCAGTAGGAAACTTTAGTGGGCCACGCCCTTGATCAAACCCAACATTTTTGTATTTCTTATAATAATGCTCCTATTACTGTTGTGTATTATATTTATTTAAACATTTCGAATTGGATACATACAACGTTACACAAAACAATACAGCTCTTACCAGCTCCCACCGTTAAGTTGATATCACAAAGCGTTTGGTAATATGAAACGCAAATTTTACCTGTCATGGTCCACTTGCTGTAGATTTCAGACGTGTTCAACTTGTCTTTAATACCAAAGATTTTCCAAAAGAATGTTGCAACGTTTAACCATTTTAAGAATGATAGGTCATGTCATGACTATTCTGTTCCTTTTCTGTTATCATTATCATGAATACTAAGCACAAAAACCGTAACAAAATACACTATTTGAAAGTCTTGTATTATACAAGCCTAAAAGAAATTTTACCTGCTCAGATTATTAGGTATAAAGAAGCAAAAAATTGTCTACTTATCAAGCGTGCTTACTTTCTGGTGATTTTTATCTTTAGCTATTTCATCACCTGAGAGTGTGTACCTGTTTGCTCTTGGACACTATTTCAACCACTATTTCATATTCAGTTGTAATCTTGCTCTATGCGTAGTAAAACAGTAGGTACTAGAAACGAAGTATGGCCGGTCTTTTTTGCCAAATGGATGCTAACTTTGTCGTGGAAACATTTCCTCAGATACTTACCTTCTTACCTTGTCCTCAGCAACCATTCTGGTCTAAAGGAATGCCAAGCACATTGACACTGGCACTGACAATGCCATGATGCCCTCCCTTGCTTCTTACAGCTTGCAAGCGGAGAACGAATCAAACCGTAAACATTTTGTTTCTTTCTGTTATAACCATGACTTCTTACAAAACAACAGAACAACCCCTGCAATGTCATCTCTCAGAAATTTCTTTGAACAAAGGTAGCTCAGCAAAAAGTTTTCCAACAATTGCTTTACGTGTCAAGTATTTTTACTTATTTCCCGTAGCCGAGTATAAGACAATACATACTTTTGTAGCATACCATGTATCGGGGTTAGCTTACTCCCATGCCAGGGTTGGGGAATGTGCAACAAAGTGACCTCGGTCTCAGACTGGGTTCTAGTTATCTTCACTTTCTAATCGTACATTTTTCTCTGTGCAAATTCTCAAACACTGGCCTGCAAAATCGTTTTGTCTACTATACAACTATTTGTATGATAAAATGTGGTTACATGCAAAGATTTGTAGGGAAATTGGATAAAAAGGTATAATGCTTATATGTACCTTTCTATGTAGTGTATTACCTATTAACTAGCTACTCTTTGAAACAATGCTTGACAATGTCATTGCTTCCACCGATAAGCTGAGAAACTATTTTCCACTTAAGCGTACTTGTGTTGAGATAATATCCAGTTGCAAGCACCAAAAAACTGTCTGCATGATTTTGCACATTTGTTCAACTTAAAAAATTTGTAATAGCCGATGGGTTTTGTTTCAGAGATCCACCTTCACTATCACTGTGATCGAATTACTAAACATTAAAGCCTTTTCATTTTGCATATTTTTAAAGAGGTAACAAGAATCTTTTTCTGAATGCAACATAGTAGTATTCCTAATTGCTTTTGACTGCCTTTCTACTTCCATAATTACTATGGAAAGAATCCTCATGTTCCAAAACTGTAAGGTTGGATATGGGACTAAAATTGGTAGAAGCAACTGGAAACAGAACAAAAAGTGTGATCAAGTTGAAAGAGAATTAAATGCTCAAGGAAAAGAATGGAAATTAGAAACAATTGTCCACGTAGGCATGCCACCTATAATGTAAGGAAATCGCAAAAAAAATCACAAGTTGTAGTTAAATTCGCAGGAAAGGTTTGAATCACACTCCTGAAGTAAGCCATTGGCTTTTTGTTGGGCATTTGCTGTGAATGCAGAAACTTCAAATTAGCTGAAGCATGTAAACGTATGAGTCAAATATAAATTAACAAATCAATCCTTCTATCTATGTTTGCATAATTCGCACATTAGCCAACAGTGAACGATAACTCTAAAATTCATATAATATATTTAAGGAAAATTCGTCACGTATATCGTATTCATTCATGCTAGATTGTATCGATGTAGGGAAGTTGGCTGTAATGAGGACTACTTTCCTACTTTGCGAGAGAAGGAGGCACATGAAGGGCTCTTACTTAGAAAACGATCCTTAGAAATCCCAACAATTCGTGTGAATCCGAAATAATTTACATGCACGTTAATTTCAAGAAAGCAAGCGAACTACCTTTTGCCTTTGGCCAAGTCTTAAAGAAATTTTAAATAGTTATAAGCCGATTCAAGGAAAATTTACTTTTTGTACAAAAGCCTTCATTTAAGTTTACCCAAATACTCAATATAGTTTTCCAATTATTTTGGAACGTTTAACAGCACATAATTGACATGATTAATATTTAATACGACTGGAATTACTACCAGTCATTGACTGGTGGGCAAGGCTTATTGATGATATCAACTTCTCTATCAATCATATGAGGTCTGCTTTATGATCAGCAGGTCTGAGCTGATCTATAAAAACCAGCAGAGTGAGAATAATATAGCCTATAAATGTCTTACGATATCCCTGGTTTTGTTATTATTAATAGGCGAACACATGAACTAACAATCTTATGTAGTCCACATCATGCACTGGTCGGGTGCAGAATTTTCCTTATTTCCTACTATATTTTCCTTTAAGTGTACAATAAACCGGTTTGTCGATTGTGTGAAGACAATTGTAGCTTATTAGGGAACCATCATTACATTAAGTGCAAAGAAAAACAAACATTAATGATGTCTTCATTAACTGGGGACAAAATCTTACATTTTGATGCATTGATCTTCATGCCCCATCGTTTGCATGCA
>JANTCA010086175.1:0-14096 GCA_024741275.1 Chironex yamaguchii | reverse complement strand
TTCAAAATCAGTGATCTTTTCTCGAAGAATTCTAGAGACAATATCCTCTGGATACCCGTTTTCAAGGAGAATAGATTTTATTTAAAGTGCTGTATGGCCAAGTGTTCTGAAGAGGTTGATTTTCCTCTTTTTTGGACAAAAAGAATCCCAACGAATGTACTGAGCAGTAAAAGTAGCTTTTCTGTAAACTGTTGTTAGCAAATTAGTGTCAGTTTTTCCCATCAAAACATCAAGAAAAGGTAATAAACAGTCTTGTTCTTTTCCAACCGTGAATTTGAGAGCTGGATGTAACTGGTTAAGTCCTCCTTCCCAGACGAGATCTTTGCCAAGTTAATGGAATATGCTATTAGAGGTGTTGAATTTTAACAATACAATGTTGCAATACAAAAGCAAAACATATTGCGGTCTCGGAAGGCTAGAAAGTGTAACTGTAAGCTACAACTAGCTTGACTTGGCTGTTTGAATGAACTGGAGTGCATATAGCATGTCTAATCAACTGCAAGCTCTGGCACTAGCGAGATTACCCTTAAAAGAAACTGTTGCATTTTTAATGCAGGTTACGCTCAATGTAAAATGCTGCTTAAGCTTTCTTCAAAGGACTTACTTATGTCAGGCTCAGTTTAGAGGTCAAATTTAATCAAGTTAAATTCAGTTATCCAACATATCAATACAAACTCGACAAAAGAAAATCCAATGTATATGCTGCACTTTGCGTTACACGTGGACAACAAACACTCAGGGATTATTATATTGATTTTGGCGTTTGCTGGATATGAGCAAATTAGGGACCAGGAACTGAATTAGCTGGATTTGACTCGGCATCGATCCATCGTGTAAAGCCAAGTCACTCTTGTGATAGATAATCTAATAGTACATCATAAACTTGAGTCAAGTGTAACACAAGTTTGAGAGTTGGATTTAGGCCTATTGTCGTGAATTTAATTTCAGCATTAAATTTGATACGACGAAAATCAGACACAAGTGCGACGTGTGCACCGGGCCTTAAACTCTTCTACGTCAACTCAACGCCACAAAATTATACCTCGTCAATTTAGGATTTATGTCCTCCACACAATATGTATGAACCTCATTAAAAGGATAGTAGTCATAATAAAACTTTCGTGAGATGCTGTGAACTGGCAAAGCACTATATTTAACTTTTTTATGCCAAGAAAATGATAAAGGAAGAAATTTATTATTGAGTTTGTGGAATACATCTAACTTAGATGAAACTCATACAGATCTTACTGAGTCTCCAAACATTACTGGTAGTAGTTGTTTATTTTAAAAGGTCCTCTAACCTAGTTATATCAGCTTTGATTTCTTCCGTCATGCGTATGGACTCTCCTAGTTCAAAATCATTGCAACTTCCGTTGATAATAAACGAACTGTCATTGGACCAGATAGCTACTTTATCAAGAGGATCTTGTCCCTCTCCGATCTGACAGGCCTTGTCTGTTGTTTTATACTTTTTTTGCTCTTCCTTTGATTTATATTCACTTAGTAATGACGATAAAGATTTGATCTCTTTTTCCTGTTTCCTGGTTCTTCTTTCTAAATCCGTTAAACATTGGTCATCTTTTTCAATCAACTGTTTATACATCGATAACTGTTTCACCATCTTATCTTCGCGTAATTTGCAGCGATAAAGTGCTCCTTCAAGAGAACGAATCTTTTCATCTTTAACTAGGCCATAACTTTGTACGTCACCATGATTTAATTTATAACTTCCTTGCTTCTTACCATGTTGCACAGAGAGGGCAGCTGTGGAAACTATAATGTCTTCAACCTCTTTCACACTAACCTTTAGTAATTCCCGCACAGGATCCTCAAAAAGGGTATCAATGACTTCCATTTCCTTTTGACTGTGAACACGACTACTCTTCTGTTTGTCTGTCATTGTCGGGTACTTCGCTACCACAACGTTGCCGCCCTTGATCTTACATAGATGACTTACGTTATGATAGTTAACAAAGTCGCAAACTATAAACTTGATTGTGACGTCATGTTAATACGGCTTTACATACGTCAAATATCACCAAGTATGCGTCATTATCTCTACTCAGAAAATTCGCGGATGGATCGTTATCTCCTTCCAATCGACGGCTAAGTGAACAATTTATGTTCAGTTTTTAACGCCCAACTCATACTTTTGCAGCTGCAGTCTCACTTTGAAACCGTAAACAACGAAGCTGCCAAAACAGTTGATAGGAGATAAATTGTATTTCGCGGGCGAAAATTCAGATTAAGGGATAATTTGTCCATTAATACAACCAAAATGTTCTACCGTCATTTGGGAGGCAAAAACCCATGTCCGAGTTTGTACACAACCTGATTACACAATCAGATTAATTGCTAGAGATGCAGACAGTCAAAGAAATTGTCACAGCGAGAACTGGGGTCAGCAGCCAAACAGAAATGTAAGCAAAATGCAATGGAAGAGAAAAGCAAGCAACAAAATAGGAGAGAAGTATTGAAATAAATGCATAGCAATCAGTATGAGACAGAAGATGAAAAGTATGAATGAAAAACGTGTTTCGTTCATGAAAATGAATGGTGCCAGGTGAGAAGTTTCTGGATTAAACCTTCAATTATAATTCAGATTGAATGAAGCGAGGGGTCACTACTGCTGAGGGAAAGAAATCGATTCAAATGAAAATCGAATGCTAAGTAGTTGCATCTCAAAACAAAATCCAACGACCAAACAGTAGTTGAGATGGGCTGCCATCTTTAAATGTATCTGGGGATACAAGCAAACGTAAAAGAAGCTGAAGTAATACATAGAACGTCAAAGGACAGACACAAGTATGTTTTTAGCTAATCACTGCAACGCATGTTCGTCAGAAAAAAATCAGAAAAGGTCACACTTATGGGGCAATTGCGAGCCAGTCTAATCCAGGTGTATTAATCATTCTCAAATGAGTACGTCACTGAGGGCTGTTTTGTGCTGTTCCCACGCCTTAATAGTACATACTACTTTTGAGCGATATCCTTTTCAGAAGCAGTAGCAGCAAAGCAGTTGTTGTTCTATCTACCGTTGTGATATGATGATGGAATGAGTAGATCTCAACAGCTTGAAAAGAAAAAATTCGTATGTGGCCATTAACTGTACTTTACATCATTATTTTACATCACAGACGAGGAATCTGATAACAGAGGGAAGTAACCACTTTTTGTTCGATTTACAGAATCTACTTGCAGTGCAACACAGAAAAGTGAAAACAGACTCTTACTATGAAATCAAAACATCCACCAATAACATGCCAAGCAGCAGCATACAAAGTCAATTTCTTGATTCAAATTATGTCTTAAGATTTGCAAGACAAAAGATCCTCCAACCCAAGGAGTTCACCGTCATTCCATCCACTCCAACGTTAACTGTGCTATTCACACTCTTCAATCTCTAGCAGGGCAAAACATAGTACAAAACATAATAGCAGACACCTTGTATAATTTTGGCTGCTGCTGTTTTTCCACGAAAGGATCACATTACTGGCGTCCGCTCCCAGTACAAGCTTCAAGTTCTTTCACCCTTTTGCTCTTACTGGGTAACATGTGGAGAGAGATAGAGAGTTGAAAAATCACTGCAATTGATAACAGGGGCCTATAATCCATTTATATGATCATCAAATACAGCAAAAGCGACTTAAAAATAAAAAATATGTGGGTACGACTTAAAAATTACACGCATGATGGATGAATGAGTATGTGTACGAATAAGACAGTACGGATAAGACAGTCTGTAACTAAGTTTATATGTAGACTTTTAGACGAAGTTTATTTGTATAAAACATAAGTGGCAAAGACGTACACCTAACAAATAAATAATTTATATAAGACTATCTACTTTTTCATAATTATAAATATATCGCACACATGCGTATTAATGAAATCGAAGAGACAACAAAACTATGCAAAGATTTGGTGTTTATGTAATGCAATGTATGCAGACAATCGCCGGAGACACAATGCCTAAAATCTCGACCTTCATGCGGTGCGATATATCATTAAAATCATGATAAAATCACTGCAAATTTTTACATTAATAATAACAATGCTTTTGGGATAAAACGCCATGGATGAAATGTCTGGCCATAACACAACTGAACAGAATTGCACTTTTCAAAACGTACTCATCTGCTTATTCCACTCTGCAAAGATGTAACGAATTAGGACATGAAAATGACATCCACAATCCTTTAGAAATGCAGAACAAGCTATTCATAAATTAATGAACTAGACACATTTTTTGCTTATTTTATGATAAGAGATACGACAGAAACACTAGGACACAATAATGTTCAACCTTCACTCCTTTGCAGCAGCTACTGTTTCTTAATTAGAACACCGACATAAACTACTACAACACTATTTATGAGTGTTGTTTGCAAATTCCTCAACAAATGCAGTGTTGTACTGCATGTGTTGCTACACTTCCATGTTGTGTGCTGCTATAATGCCATATCTGCTCTCTGAATGGATCTTCATTTCTTCAATCATATCACTTCTGTGTGTTTCTATTAAGGTTTTGTTTCACTATCTAGAGTCCTTCATCACTCGAAGGGCTCTCTTCCGTTGGGAGATTGTCATAGCAATTCTTGTGGGAAGCACTTGAGGGTGGGGGCGATTTTTTTAAACCGGAAGATCGGCACGCAGCAGACTGGGGTGAATCACTGTTATCGGCATCCTTCTCTACTTTCCTACATAGGGAAAAGAGACAAAGTAGTATGTCAGACAACGGTAGAACATGCACAATTGAAATTTGCTTTAGTCTACCACGTTGCACAGATAAGGCGATCTATGTGTATGGCAATGGACCTGTCATTGACCAAACAGTACACAATCTTCATTGTCACATACACTTGGTCCATACAATTCAATGACAGGCTGTCATCTTTCCGGCAAATATAACCCACTTTCAAATGACTTATTATTCATCAACATAGAAGGCAAAATGTGATGATTACTTCGCCTACAAAACTATACTAGCCACTTGATAGGAATTACAGCAAAGGGTGGCAGAAAACAAACTTCGAGGGAGCGCGGAAAATAACGGCAAAAGTTCCTGTGAGGTAATGAATTTGCATTGTTTCATAATTAAGTGTATTGTACCTACAATGACATAAAAATTCAGGGAGTTTTTACTGGTTCTGCTCCTTAGTGTTAGTAGTACGAATATTGATTTAGAACACCAAAAAGGTCAGTTCATCAATCTCAAACAGCGTGCTTCTATACAAGATGGAACAATCTCATAAGACAGCGACGCAAGACAGAAATACAACGTATACTAAAAACGCAACAAGTCTGGAACACACACAAAAAATACTCTTTTTAAAAAAGATTAAAACGGATTAATTCAGCCAACGTACTGTTCTCCAATAAGATTATGAATCAGTATGACTATGTGAAGTTCACAGCCATATTTCAATCTTAGTTCTTTGATTTATGACTTATACGGCTTGAGGTCGCGCTTCGCTTGACTTGAGCTCGCTTCAAGGGAACGGCGTTCCCGCGTTCCCCAGTTTTCTGCCACCCTGTTACAGCATGAAATTACAGCATACACAGCAAATATTTTCATCTTCCCTGCAATGTCTTCTGCAATGGGAATCGTCTATTATTCTAAAGCCCATAACAGTATTGAACCTTACCCTGAATCGCGCTTTATCTTCATGTACTCATCATTTTCTTCGCCTCCTCCATCCTGTGCAATCAAATATTCCTCTGATGTACTCAAAGTCGCATCCTGTGCAATAAAATGCAAAGTATTACCAAGGAAACCAAGGAAGACAGTATTTGGTATCCTATCATAAATACAATGGCAACAGTTTCAACCATTGGATCCATCACTTTGCATAAGTTTGGAAGGGACCTTGCTATCTTATGTCATGTCTGCTTCCCTGCTGTCCAGCAAAACAACATGGCGAATACAAGCTTCGTAGTCAGAGAGTTACTGATTAGAGAGGGTAGACTTCAGCCATTTGAGTAACAGAAAATCAAGTTTGGAAGGTTTCAAACCTTGGTCGTGTCTTTGATCGTCTTCCAAAAATCAATCGTTGACCATGTACTCTGGGCATGCGGAATCAATAAGTAAGATACATACAGACTATTTAAATTGTTCTCGGTATAGTGATTTAATATCAGTGAGCATTGAAGAATTTCGCTTGAAACAGTATTTAAATGTTAAATTCTGGCAGCGTCGTATAAAGACTTTCTTGCACATACGTCTTGTCATGCCAAAACAATGAATGTAATCTTCATCATGGTTGTAGTTCGATAATCAATTTTCTTCACTTAAACTTCCGAAAGTATTCCCAGGTCTAAATATTGGATGGGGTGGGGTAATTGGACACTTTCATGTTTAAAGGAACATAGAGTTAACCTAAACTCTATAGTTTCTTATCTTGTCACACAGCTTAAATTACGAAAACAAGGGGCAATTAGTCAAGGACAAAACCGGAAAGCAATTTCACAACTTTGTATCTGCGAAACATTTCAGGCATTTCACTATGCAATCCTCTGGACATAATCATAAATTGGAGTAGTAACACTTGCTAACATGGACGTGACGTATATTGTTGTGCTATATGAAGAGCTGGAAAAAACTGGAAGAAATCCTTCCTTTACATTCCTTGAACGATGCTATATACCATCCAACAATACCACCTTGTTAACACAAAGAGCAACACTTACACGAAATAGAAGATAAGTCCCACCTGCTTAATGTAACCATGCAGAATTTCTTCTAGACTGTCTAAAATTACAGCAAAAGATGGTCTGTGCACGGGATCACTCTCCCAACATGCTAACATGATATCGTATACAGAGTCAGGGCACATCTCTGTCTGAGTCATTCGACCGCCTTCATCAAGAAAATTGTACAGTTCCTTGGCTGGTAAACCAGGATACGGAGATCCACCGAGGGTAAATACTTCCCATAGTAGGACACCATAAGACCACCTTGAAAATAAACATCAAATTAGCATTATTATATGAAACGGTCTCAATGCCATTAAACACTGAAAATTACCATCTAGAGCTCCGACTTTATCTTTTTAAAAAATTCACTGCTTATGAAATCATGTAACACGATTTTGTCACTCTTACAAAATTAATACTTCGATGGATTGGAAATATCCTCGCCATGTATCAGAACTGTCCTTAAATAAACGTTTGGAAGATTTTAAACATGATGGCACCCTGAATACAAGACACCAGAACTTAGATATTGTAGTCTTGAGTGTGTGCACAACACTGCTGTGGGTCTTTGTGTGTGACGTGTGTATATTGTCAACCATAGCTTGTCACTGTTGTGCTCTTTCAGCTCACAAATGCACGTAACGTGAAGCAAGCGTTAATAAACTCGAAGCAGACTCAAATGACGAGGGTTTATATACCAAAGCACAGAAATTGGATTATGTGCACACAGAAATTCAAGAAAAAATTGGTACAACTGGGAAATATCTTACAGAACCAATAGTCCGTCACTAAAACAGTGTAACACAAGCAAATAAATTACTCTCTCCTTAAACCATTGAACTCTATATAAAAAGACTGGAACGAGAACTTTATTGTTTCCCTATGTACTAAATGCGTGGCAAATTCAAAATGTGATGGTACGGCCATTGTACGTATAGAACGTACAGATACCACGATCGAAACCAGGGCGTACAGGACATTACTTTAAAGATCCAGGAATAAAAGTTGGATTTGGGTTCAATCAGATATAAGAAGGTTTGTGTTTAGTGCTTGTTTTCTTGTCTTTTTAAGGTTGCACTCGTTAGTTTCCGTGAGCAGGCTAGATTTGTTTTATGCCTCGTCAGTCAGATGTGATTATGATACTCGTACACTGGACACCAGACAACATTCATTTTTCCCTACAGTGCTGCAGCATAAGTATGGGATTGCATTGCACGCATACCGTGGCATTCGAGAGTTGGACAGAATAAATCGCAGTATATGTACATTACTGTTTATAGTCCAAATTGCAGACGTCATCAAGCTTAAATGTTTTCATTTTTCAATTAATCCTTTCTGTATGTGTGATGAACAGTATAGTTACAGTCCACACAACAATTGAAATGAAGCAGCACATAAATCATAGTAAATCATGATAGTAGCACAATAAAATGGAAATAGGCCCAATGTTGCCAAGTTTAAGTTATGTATGCTACTTCAGGACTAATTCAGGGCATTATTTTCAATAAACAATAATACAATAATACTTTTTTATAACGCTGTCATTACTGTTCCTTTGCGTGTTTTAATGCCGTCATTTCTGTCAAGTTACGGCATATAACGATTTTCCAAATGGATGAAATTCGGGCACCTCTTTGTTGACCTCAGACGTTTTCAAATTTACCGCGATACCTACAAGATGATTTGCATGGCAGCCATAATAGGTCACGCATGCAAAACAATAGAGTTATCGTTCCAGTCTTTTTATATAGAGTTCAATGCCTTAAACTGACAACAGCGGTACTCCAATGAGGTGGAGGCACGCGGATTTGAACCTCCTACATACGGTACAGATGGGGAATCTGTATCAAGTAATTTTAATGCACGCATTACAACGTACTAGAAAGCACTTATCTCCCTGTGCATACTAACAAGTACAAATTTAACATCATAAACAGTAAGGTGTTGGCTACTTACACGTCACTTTTATCGGTGTAGATGTGATTAAAGAGTGATTCAGGTGCCATCCATTTGACTGGAAGAAGTCCAGATGTTGATTTTTTATAGTATTCATGTTTTTCAATATCTCTAGCGAGGCCAAAATCAGCAACTTTAACTGTATATTGGGAGTCGATCAGAATGTTTCTGGCAGCTAAATCTCGGTGAATACACTACAGAAATATACAAGGCACAAATGACAACACTAATACATTGGTTACAATGTGGATTGACAAAGGAACAATTGCGAAAAATGATACCATCGTTCTTGACAATACCTTTTACAAAGTTTGACGTCTTTAAAAGAAGTGGCATCAATGATATTGAGAACTTCATCATATGTCATCAACATCTATGGGCTGGCTACGGTTGACGCATGGCTGAAACAAAGACACCAACACCACCATTGCTTATGGAATAGCTAGCACCAGTCCTCCCACTTTTGCCAAAATATGGTCCTTGATATTCCAAACTTCTAATAAAAGCTTCTGTAAATTTGTAGTCATTATGAAGAACTCTTTTTTCTTACAGCTTAAGAGATTTTTTGGCAGAAAGGAGGGTGTTTTTTAAAAGAAAAAAGAGGATTCCCATCGAGAAAGAGGGGGTATTAAAGAAATATTTTACTTCAGAGTTTTCTCCCCCTCCCTCTCTCACACCCACACAGTTTCAGTTTCAAGATTCCCTAAAAACCAATCTAACATCCTGCAAAATAAACAGTGATACATAGGTGGGTCGGTGGGTGGTTAGGTGATGCAGAAACCTACATCATGGTGGCGAGCAATTTCCCAATTTAGACATAGTGAAATTTCTTCAATGTAGGGTCCAGGCTGCGCAAGCAAAATGACGTACTCGAATGAAAGCACTCTTGTCAGACATAACATCATCTGAAACATATTCGCCAGAACTTGTAGGTTAAACTTTTCGCTCACTAATGTACTCAATTCATCATCAATTTTTACCAACTATGGCGAGAAATAACGCCGTCTTATTATATACATAGTCACATACATCGGGACTATTATTGGTCAGATTCCATCTACAAATCCAGAATCGTTCCAAAGTGGTGATGTGCTATATCAAACACAATAAGTAGAGATAACAGCTATAACAGTTTACAACAAGCTCTATACAATAACCTTTTTCATAGACAGAAATTCCATTCCTCTTGCAACCCCATGTGCTATGTGCATTAAATCAATATACGTGCACTCGTTTTCCATTGTCTTCTGTCGTTTAAACCACATAGGCTCAAAATGTTCACGCCGTGCACGAAGGAAACTCAGCAGATCTCCATGATGGCAGTATTCCAAAATAATGCACAATTTTCCACCTTTTGTGCATGCACCAAGAATATTAACCAAATTCCTATGGCTTCCAAGATGAATCATAATTTTTAACTCTGAAGCAAGATCGCGATATGAAGCATCAGTAGCATCATCTACACATAAGCACAAAGACAAATGCAATTGGGTAATAAAAGAAGTGCAATCGGGTAATAAAAGAAGTGCAATGGGTAATGAAAGAAGTGCAATCGGGTAATAAAAGAAGTGCAATCGGGTAATAAAAGAAGTGCAATCGGGTAATAAAAGAAGTGCAATCGGGTAATAAAAGAAATGCAATCGGGTAATAAAAGAAGTGCAATGGGTAATGAAAGAAGTGCAATCCGGTAATAAAAGAAGTGCAATCGGGTAATAAAAGAAGTGCAATGCGTAATGAAAGAAGTGCAATGGGTAATAAAGGAAGTGCAATCAGGTAATAAAAGAAATGCAATCGGGTAATAAAAGAAGTGCAATGGGTAACGAAAGAAGTGCAATGGGTAATAAAAGAAGTGCAATGGGTAATAAAAGATGTGCAAGGGATCATAAAAGAAGTGCAAGGGGTAATAAAAGAAGTGCAACGGGTAATAAAAGAAGTGCAATGGGTAATAAAAAGAAGTGCAATCAGGTAATAAAAGGAAGTGCAATCCGGCAAAAAATAAAGAAAAAGAGTGAAATAAATTATCTCATGTGTGATACACAATAAGCTTTAATAGCACATCAAATTGCCAATAATTAGTTCTTTCACTCTTAGTTCGCATGCAGTTTATAATACAGGTTGCAAAATATATAGGAATAACCTGCAGTGGTCGAGAGACAGTAGGAAGAAGCACTTTCTGCGGCGTATCGCTGAATACTTTACTACCAATTGTAAGCAGCCATTATTTAATAGTAAGTCATGAGTGACGCGAACTGTTTTTTTCTTATCAGATTTTTTACATTTTCCTTTACCTATCTCCACACATATTTTTATTTTCATTTGTGGCATTCGTCAGGCTCACTGTTAGGATTTTAAGATGTCGATTCATTTCATTCTAATCTGTCCTTTGCTTGCTCATAAAACACACATAACATCCAAGTCTGGACTTGTTGTTAATTACCTTCTCCAATATCAAGGCAATGATAAATAAAATATTGCTTTTAATGAACAGCAACCAAATATACTGGACACAATAAGACATGGACACTGACATCGAATTTGAAATTTCGGAACGATACTTTTGAGATTGCTAATGATTGTCTATTTGTGAATATTATGTTACAATCCGTTCTATAGTCAAATCAACAATAAAGGAACAAAAGCTAATAAATAACCTTTCAAAGTTTTGACAGCAACCTCTGTCTTTTCATTCAGAGTATGGAAGGTACTTTTGGACCTGCTTTTTTTAAAGGAAACAAATACAGGTAGCCTTCTCTTATTTCGAAGAATTTTCCTTTGACTCCTTGCCAACGTCCCTTTGTCACGGGGATTGAAAGCCGAAATACCATACGCTTCTGCTAACCAGACCTGACCAAATGCACCAGAGCCCAATGTTTTGATTAGAAAAAGGTGATCCCTCGGAAACTCCCACTCTGGATCATAAGGCAGATCTCCACTCTGTTCAAAGAGGGTCTTACTTGGATCAAGCTAAGGACAGAAAAAGCAAAATTAAGAGAAAAATCCGGAGAGTAATTTCACTGAATAATCATAACGAAACTAACTGTTATTCTTAATAATGACAAAGTTGCATTATTATGCATCACGAATGCAGCAACACGACCTTTTGATAGCCGGTAATAAACCCATGCTTGGCTTGCACATCAATTTCAGATACACACACCCGAAAGCAACCCTTTCTAGTTCTTACAATTTTTATTTGCTACATTCATCACATAATCTTACATCGTAATTAAGTTCAATCTTATAGCATAGGTATATAAAATACATAAAAAGTCTCAGACGGGGCACTAGTGTAGTCATCAAATAAGCCGACAAAGGATCAGCTGTAGTGGTCTGGGATAGGGAGGATTATCTTTTGGAAGCTTACAGACAGCTAAGAGTGCCAGAAATGTATGAAAAGGTGGAAAGGGGTTCTCGTCAACAGTTAGAGGGACTAGTCATGGAGACATAAGAAAGCATGGAACAAGCCAGTAAACTTAGTTATGATTTAGCTAGGTTTATGAAGCCTACAGAAAGCAGGCTAGCTTTTATCTCCTCCCTAAAATTCACAAAGGTTTAAGTTGTGTAGAAGGTAGACCTGTCATTTCTAACTATTTAACTGCCGCTGAAGTCATTTCACATTTTCTAGATGTCATTCTTAACCCATTACTCAGCAAAAGTTTTAAGGACTCCAATCGTTTTTTATCATTTATAGGGAAGCTTTGTCCTCTTCCAAAGGATGCTATTCTGTGCACAGCAGATGATGTCGGTCTTTACCCCAATATCCCATATGTGGACGGATTAACATCACTTCAAGAGGCCTTGCAGCATAGTGAAGATAGCCAGTATTCTGTAGATACAATAGTTACTTTCACAAAGCTAGTTTTAGAAAATAACTATTTTGAGTTTAATGATGAGTTTGATAGACAGTGTAGGGGAACTGCCATGAGCACTAGATTTGAACCGGCATATACCAACATAATTAAGGCTAGAGCAAATTATTACAGAGCAGAGCACAAAGAAGCCGTTGGTTTGGCTAAGGTACACGGATGACATATTTTTTATTTGGAAGGGTAGTATAGTTAGTCTTAATCATTTGATAGAACCCATGGATAGCATCCATGATACCATCAAATTCACCAGCCATTATTCACATTCCACAGTCCGTTTTCTTGCTGTTGAGGTCACAAAAACAGGTGAAAAACTGGAAACTGACCATTACTACATCATGTCATCCATGCCAGGCACTTAGAGTTTGCCAAAATTTGTTCAGATAATGAAACTTTTGGAAAAAGATCAGAGGAACTTTTTAGCTGGTTTGCTGATAGAAGGAATGAAGGAAGTTTTGTGAGAGCAAGAGGTACATAAAGCAGGGAGTTTAGTCACAAAGAGACTCTTAGGTGATAAATGTAGGAAGAATTACGGACAGGGAGGTAATAGTACCCACTTATCGTAACATTTCATCCAGCAGTTAGTACAGTTAAAAATGGTTAGGGAACTCCAACCCATCTTAGATAGCTTAGTACGTTTAACAACAAACAACATCCCGCGACCACAAGTAGTTTTTAGAAGATCTAAATCACTCAAAGACATTATTTAGAGCTAAGCTTAAAGGTAATAAATCAGAGGTATTTAGAGGTTGCTATGGTTGTGGTGCTAGGTGTCAGGTGTGCAAACTAATGGATGAGGGGGTAGTTTTCATAGTGCAGAAACAGGAAGAATTTTTTTCATCAACCATCATTTTGATTCTAATTCCAGTTCTGTAGTTTATCTTTTACAATGTAAAGTGTGTAAAAATACGTATGTAGGAAGCACCAAAATAATTAGGCTAAGAATCAATAATTACAAGGCAGCTAGTAGAAAGTTTGAGAAAGGTTGCATGGTTGCACAGGCAGACATATTTGCTCATTTTAGAGAGGAAAAACATAGTAGTTTTTTTAGTGAAATGTCTTTAGAAGTTACAGACAGGATAGCTAGCAGTGAGGATAGAGTCAGGGAAACATTTTGGCAGTATAGATTATTACCTTTTTCACCTTCTGGACTTAATGTTAGGGAAATGCATATTACATAACACACCCGTCTATTGTTCTGTTAGTGTATTGTCAATAAGAGATATCCCCTATTGTTTAAAATTCTATTGTATTGTAGTTAGTCCCTCTAGTACTATATTGTGTTATGTATGCCCTAGATATATCCTAACTTGTTGCATGAAAAGTAATCTGAAGAAGAGTTATTCGAAACGTCATACATGAGATGTCTATTTTTTGAAGAATCTATATAATTTTTAATAAACATAGGAGATTGTTGGCTTGTGTAGTATGTTATATATATAGTATATTGTTATATTGTCATATTATCATATATTTATATATAATACCTCAACAGACACAATGCTTTATATATATTCATCAAGAGTGGAGCATTACCACAATAGCTGCACTAAGTGGGAGCCGACGGGGCTCGAACTT
>JANTCA010086164.1:0-14096 GCA_024741275.1 Chironex yamaguchii | reverse complement strand
ATGGCGAAGTCTCGTGCGGGGGCAGGCTACAGCGGACGTCTGACGTCAAGCTCTCCAGCCTTAAGTTCAAGTTCAAGAAGTGTAACCTAGCCCTGGTATAGGAGAAAAATATTATAAACACTTAAAGAGCTAAAGAATCCTTTTTGTAGATAATTGACTAGTGTCAATAAATAAGAGCGTAAACTAGTCCCAGTATGGGGGAGGACCATAGTTAGGACTTAAGAACCTAAGAAGACTGCGACAGTTGAGGTGTATTCAATAAATTATCGTCAAAACATAAGAAGGTAATCTAGGCACAGAATGGAGGAAGACCCTTGAAACACTTAAGAACTTAGAAAGTTGCGATATGCATTTAAGAGGATAATCTAAGAGGATAATCTAACAGTATGTGTATCAAAGAAGTTTATGCCTTACGGACATTACATATCTAGATAACTAAAAAGTGTCATGATGGTTGCTACTTTAAGTTGAGACGCTATGGAATGTTTGTAAGCATTCCTGTTTCAAGTGCCATTGAAATGTTGTTACTTCAAATGTAGCAAAAATGTTCGAAAAACATATTGTGTATCTTTTTATGATGTCTGGGATGGTGGTCACCGCATGTGTGCTTTCTTTTACCGTCTTTTGCATATTGTGGTTGGTTTATGTTACCTGTGAATTGACACTTCCGATTAAAATGTTTGTGTTTTGGCTCTGTTGTTGCTCTGCTTGTTTCGTGTGAAAGCTTGAAAAGTCAAATCAAGGAACAGCCAATTAGAACACTTAAGTCTCACATGGTAACTTAACCAATCAGAACACGCTATGTATTTTAACACTGATAATATAAAATTCATAATGTATACTTCGCAAGGTAATCTTAAAGAATAATCCCCTGAAGAGTGAGGTATCACGAAACAAGCTTGTCGGGATAAATATGTAGTAGATTTGTCTTCCTCTTTCTTCAAAATATATACTAAGCTCTACTCTTATTTATAGAACACTGTTTTACGGATGAATCGAGCCACGGACCTTTATGTGTACATATATGTATATATAAATCTAGATATATAAAAGAAATTTTCGTCAATACATAAGAGGGTTAACTAGGCTCCTTATTGGATGAGACCATAGTAATCTCTTCAGAGCTCGTGACGATTGCTACGCCTGTGATGTATTTAATTGACCATGTAACTGTAAACGAGCATGAAGTGGCTTCATTACGGGAAAAGAGCAAAATAAATGCTTTAGAGCTAAACAAGGTCGTAACAGTTGATATTTATGCAAAACTATGGTAATTAAAACTGGCAGAGGAGATATGCCAAGAGTTTGCCCATGAAAATTCTTAAAAGCAAGGAAGGTCTAAGGAACTGCAAAGTGTTCTTGTTTCCGTAATACCACGAAATTTACCAATTATTGGCTATGGCGCAGAACATCGGATTTCCATTAACACTTTGATGTTATTAAGTAGTATACGTCTTTATACCATTTTTAAGGCTTTAGTTCTTTAAGTCCAATCGGTTGTTTTGGTAGCAATCATTGTTGTCTCCATTCTAGGAGGTATGGACGGAATTTGTTTTCGAAAAATGTAGAGCCAAGCAAACTTTCAGTACTTTTGACTTTCCTTTCTAACAAAGATGTCCTCCTAATAGTCCCTGCTGGCATCCACTGTTCAAGAAAGCTTTTTAACATTGCTTAATTTATTGTTAAGAATAGCCTTACTGAAGACTAAAGCGAGTCTATGTGTCTCTGTAAAGGTGAGCGTAACATTGAATATGCTACCATGACATAGAGTGTCACATTGGGAGTACACCGAGGGTGCACAGAGGACCACTATACATGATAGAAGTCCCATTATTTGCTACTGCACAATGACAGACACTTGTTCACCCATGATAGCTTGCGACAGTAGTAATAAATAGTACGATGAGCAGTGTGTACGGGCAGACACAAACCAAGACAAATGGTACTGTGCTGAATGTATCAACATACGCATTTCAAAGGAACTTGAAACAAAAGAAGGCGAAAATACGTTGAGAAATGTAAAGGGGAAAGATGTTTCTAAAATGGATTTGACTGGTGATATGAAAATTCCTTCAGAATAAGTAGAAAACGAAGTACAGACTTTCTCCATTTCATAATTAGTACTAGACACAAGAAGGCCTCTTTAAGTATTAATTTGCAATTTGTAAAATTTCTCTCCCAGGAATTGATAAATGGGTCCATAGGCTATAAGTCGTGCCTCTGTAAAAGTACTTTGTTGTCCTTGGTTAATATTGATAATACTTTTGCAAATCAAGAGCAAGATTTCAACCTTAAGAACGTGATTGCATTATCACATGAGGCTTGCGAAGAAGGAACAGAAACGATTATTTCTTTCCTGTGCCATCACTTTAACGAGGAACTCGATTCAAACAGTGCTGTTTGTGACCCTCAGTGTATAAGTATGACAAAATTACTGAAGGAGTTCTTGCATGAAGAGGGTTATGAGTTCCCTTGTGAAAAGTGTAGCACCCCTTATGCTACACTTCTCTTTTGTTCTGTTACAATGTATGATAAAAATTTTTGATCGGTAAACCACAATGAAACTTTACAGTCTAACATGGCCAGTTGAAATATTGACAAGGGTTACCTATTGTCACTGCTTAGTAGCTGTTTTCTGTTGAAGATCAAAATTGAGCAATATATTTCCTTTTATAGATTGAAAGCAACCTATTTGGAAAGTAGGACTGTTGGTTTGTTGGTTAATTCACTTCGAAAAAAATTACTTATCAAGCTAGTTTACTGTATTAATATCCGATATACCTGATGTGATAAGTAGAATACCTGTATATTGTTTCCTTATTAAAATTCCTGAGAAAAAAATTGTCAAATGATGTCGGTATTTTGACTACTATTATTAAAATCAGTTATCATTGATCGATAAAATAAGTGCAGTGTATTTGAGTCAATATTTATAGACGTAATTCAATGTTCAACTCTGTAAGTGTTTTAGAGAAGCAGACAAGGCATGGCCAGATGTTTGACTCGCAAGAGCAAAATCAGGCGACTTAAATAGAAAGATCTAGTATGTCAGAAAACCCGCCATTGGCTGTTATATGTGCCTGATCTACATTATTGATACATTCCGGTTTGTAGTGTTTTAGTGTTGGTTTGATAAACATGGTGTTTTAGCATGTGTAAGGACTTTGTACCGTTTCAAATTATTATGAAGATTATTCATAACCGTTAAGTTATGAAAAAATAAGTTAAACACAATTCTTTGATCTCTCCCTGCAACAATTTGTTAATGGTAGTATTCACATACTATCTGGGAAAAAATGCTCAGTGTTTTCGTCCTATAATTTGTAAAAATGTGGTGGACCGCCATTGTTAGTGCTTCAATTTATAGTCAGATGTATAAATAACAGTTTTCAAGCTCTCGATTTGTAATTACACAATAGACGTAGGAGTAACAAAATGAATTTCCAGACCTCTTTCTTGTCTTTCATACCACTGTGTGTGCTGGCCTAAATAAGCACGAGTGTGGAAGGCTGAAAAAACGACATAGGGCATGAGGCCTTGCCCTATCTGCTTACAGCCTAACTTCTAAGATTCCTTTTTCAAAGACCTTTCATTAACAAGGCATTATAATTTATAGGATAGCCTTGACTCATCAAACAGCGCTTATATAGATCACGACAAAAATGAGATTTGTGAGCCAATAGAAAATAACATGCAAAAGCATGTGCAAAGAAAGCCCAAGGAAAGGGGCATAAAGATTTTAACCGTAAATTGTAGAAGTCTCCACAGTAAAGAAAAACAAATAGTTTTACTCTCTTTAATTGACACTCATGATTCTGATATTATTATCCTGCAACTGAGACTCTTCTTTCACCTGACATCAATTCCAGTGAATTTGGAATTACAAAATTTTGAAGTTTTCAGGAATGACAGGAACTGCCAGAAGGTTGAGCTTTGATAGCTGTGAAAAACTCTCTTTTGGCTAATGAGGAAAACAGCTTAAGCAAGAAAATCTGGAATCAGTCTGGTCCAAATTACTGGATACAAGGCCCTTCGCAACGGATGTATATACAGACAACCTGATTTCAGAATTGACACATTAACAGATCTTGACAAATTTCTGAACAATTTATTGTCTGGTACCAGCCTATGCATTGTCCATTTGAGTGGTGATTTCAACTTACCCTTAATAAAATGGGATATATCTGATTATGAGGATAAATATAGTATTAGTCCAACCCCTCAGTATGGATTAAGAGTAAACGATTTGATAATAGACGTTGCTCAGAGTCACTCACTGTCTCAAAAGGTTCAGAAACCAGCAAGGAGGGGTATATTTTAGACTTTGTTCTCACAACAAACCAAGATCTGGTCAATGTATCAGTTCAAGATGGCATGAGTGATCATAACATAGTCATTTCTAACTTAGACCTCAAAGCAAAGGTTCTAAAGAATAAGCCAATAGTAAATATTAAAAGATACATTGCTAATGAGTGGCATAACTATACTAAGTCAAATCCTGAACACAAGACAGTTGAGAAAAATTGGACAGGTTTTACACACATGCTACTTAATACAATGGAGAAATGCTTTTCTCAAAGAACCATAAAAAATGGAATCTGTCATGAATTACACCAGCTAATAATTGTCAAACATTTATATCTCTTCTATGTAAAACAGAGTCATACAGAAATAGTTTCTTTTCAAAATGATAAAAGACTGGGATACTTGCTCCAACAAAGAAATTTTAGAACTGTAAATATTTTAATTTAGTGCAATTTTTGTAATTCAATCTAGTTTAATATAGCTTGCAATTTTATAATGTAACTCCGAGACTTTATAACTTTTACTTCAATTTCTTTTTGGTTTTAGATCCTTTGCATTGATGCTGTAAGGCTTTGCCTTGAAGTATTGTTATATAGATATAGATATAGTACCTTTGTGCCGCAGTTTTACGAACTTTGCAAGAAGACAAAGCCACACAATATGAATTTCTGCTGCTTTTCTGTCGTACTTGCACGGCGAGCAGATGACGTCTTGCTTGTTATAACTGGCGTTCTTTCCACACCTCCAAATTAGTAGACCACAGTTTGTGTTAAAATTACACGCTACTGGTAAAACGGGAATTGTGCATTTCTTGTGAGGGCACTTCATAACTACTATACTTAAGAGTATAAGCTGAAACAGTCAGATTCTTCTAATAGATCTAGAGTAGAAAGTAGTTCTGGACAAATATCTCTCATCTTCTACAATAACAAACTGAAGTATACTAGATTTTAAGTCGTTATGATGTACTCTAAGATGCCTGCAAGTACTTCTCAATATATGCCACGGCCTGTTTATTTCACCGCAGAGGCGTACAAGCTAGTTTTCTACCTTAATTACCACTTGCAGAACAACTTTGCTTAGGTGGAGGAAATAACACCCGCTATAAAACAACTCAAATAATTCTGCCTTCAACTTCTTTGCAATAACAACATTGTAACTGCGACTTTACAAAGAAAGGATCTACCATAAGATTTCTCTTCAAACGTCGGTAAACCGAACAAGTCAGGGTCATGTCTGATCTGCATAATGGAACTTCATTGTAAAGCGTGTGGCGAGGAATGTTTGTTGATTCCTTAATGGGTCGTCGGCCACATCCAAAGTATAACACAGCATCCATGCAATGAGAACAGCAAAACATGACAATGGAAATTTAGACATTGCTATTTCCGAAACTCAATGTGTACCATTTCAAAAGAATAACAGGCATGATGACAGCATAAAGAAAAGCCAGTAAAAAGTGACGGTGTCTGTGCGGGTAAGAGAAGAGCTCGGGAGGGACCGGGAAAAGATTTGAGCACTTGCAATAGGTAATGGTGTTTTCCCATACCATCACTATATTTATCTCTTCGGCATTAACGATGGTCTCTTGCATAGACAAAAACTATTACGGTCTTCTTTGGCTCCAAAAGATGTAATATTCACAATGAGTCTTGACCTTTCAAGTGGTTAATATAGTCAACCGCATGCTGGCGCTAGGTTACCATCTTATGTATTGACGATAATTTATCAAGTACATCGCGACTGTAATGATCACCTTCAGCTCTTAAGGATTAACTATTATCTTCTCTCACTCTGGGGTTAGGTTTCCACTTTATGTATTGACGATAATTTATCAAGTACATCGCGACTGTAATGATCACCCTCGGCTCTTAAGGATTAACTATTATCTTCTCTCACTCTGGGGTTAGGTTTCCACTTTGTGTATTGACGATAATTTGTCAAATACATCGCTGCTGTAATGATCATCTTCAGCTCTTAATGTTAACTATTGCCTTCTCTCACTCTGGGGTTAGGTTTCCACTTTACGTATTGACGATTATTTATGGAATATATTGCAACTGTTGTTGTCGTATTAAGTGTTAACCATTTTCTTCTCTCATTCTTGGGCTAGGTTACCCTCTTGCATATGTACGCTTATTTATGAAATACATTGCAAATGTAGTGGTCTTAGTAAGCTGTTATCTGTTAACTATTGTCTTCTCCCACTCTGTGGCCGGGTTACCCTCTCATTTATTTACGCTAAGTTATGAAACGCATCACAATTGTAGTGGTCTTATTCAGTGTGTACTATGGTAATCTTCCATACTGGGACTAGGTTACCCTCTCAGTTATTTAGTATTATTGACGAAATACATCGCAACTGTAGCCGCTCTATGAAAAAAGTGGAAATCATATACTTGCAGCAATGAAGTACTCGTAATTTATGTCTGAAAGTACAATTGAAAAGTGTTTGTCCAGCAGTGTAAAACTTGCATAAAGAAAAAGGAAAGACCAGATAGAAAGGAACAGTAAAGCATTGGAAACATAAATGGATATCACGGTATTCTTGGCTCAGCAAAATCTAGCCTTTAGTGGGCACAAGGAAAATTTTCATTCCCAAAATAATGGTAATATTTAAGAGCTTGTTAAATTGTTGTTTAAATATGATACATGATTGGCAAATCAGTTAAAAGAAAACAAAAAATATGCTAACTATCTAAGTCCTGATTCACAGAATGAAATAGTCCACTCTGTTGTTACTGCTATCAGGAATCACATTTTGAAGGTAGTACATTCTGTTAGAATATTTTCACTTTTAGTGGATGAAACTGCGGATATATCCAGACGGGAGTAAGTTATATTCAGGCATGTACTCAAAGGAGAAGTTTTTGAGAGTTTTTTCACATTAAAAGACGTAAAGTCAACCAAATGTTTGAGGTCTTAACACTGATGGTGCAGCAAATAAGCAGGGTAGTCATAAAGGTTTAAAAGCAAGAGTGGCAGACGTGAAATCAGAATAAAAAATGTTTGCTGTGCATGTCATGCCTTGAACCTCGTCCTTGTCCAAGCATGCCAGTTTGACAAACATTACCATTGCCAAACATAATCAAACCACATTTTCTTTTAACTAATTTGACAATCAGTAATTTTTGGAACACTCGCTTAACTACATCAGTTTGTTGAAGAAAGTTCAAAGAGGCATTTGAGCTTTATAGAAATTCAAAAACAAATTGGCCTAACAACAGTTTAGTCAGTTAAACGTCATGCAAAGAAAGTCTGTCAAAGAAACTTATGCAGCCATAATAGAGTTTTTGAAACCTTCTATTGAAGAGGAGACAGTACCAGACATTGTTACTAAAGCACGTGGTCTTCTTGTAATCGGCCAAAGCTTCGAGCTTATCCTCATGGTTGTGTTTTTTATGATATCTCGCAGATCACAAACATTATAAGTAATACCCTTCAGGGAAATAGCGTTGACGTTTTACGAGGCTTTTCAACTTATTAATGCATGCAATAATAAAATTGAAGATGTGAGAGTAGATTTGAAATTAGAAGAATTCATTTCCAAGGCATCAAGGATTATGGGAAATTCTGGAACGAAAGAAAGCTTTTCAGATAAAGGAATCGTAAAACAAAAAAGACAACGTGATGAGATGTGCAGCGATAAGTCTATCTGATCCGAAAACAGCTTTTAAAGCAGACGTGTTTTACCGATATGTAGACGTGATGAAACAAGAAAAGTCAGATCGATTTGACAACCATTGAAATCTGATGAAAGCATCTCCAGAAAGTCTCTTCAGGAAAACGGACAAGGAAAATCGAAAAATGTTGGAAGTTTTGTTAAAGGAATACGGCGAAGAAGGAACAAAGGACATTTCCAAAGACTTGGGATGTAAAGATGCCATTTTCATGGCAAGAAATAAAGAAACAAAGGGAATAGAGACACTGGTGGAGAAAAAGGTGGCAGTAAGACAAGACAAAAGGAGAGTTTACAAAATGTGGAAAATGAAAAGAAAGTGTAAAACCCCCAAAGACATTGCCAAATATCTATATGCATCCAAAGTTTATAAAGCTTTTCCCAATTTATTTGATTTGCATCAATTGTTTTTAACAATCCCAGTAGCAACTGCCCATGCAGAGAGAACCTATTTGAAGCTGAAGGTGATAAGGAATAATTTATGATCAAGAATGAAGAAACAAAGGATGGCTGAGCTGGCAGTCTTATCAATCCAAGGACAATACTCCTTAGACTTTTAGAGCAATTAATTTATTCAGTTTATTAAAGCATAGAAGGAAAGATAGACTGCTTCGTGTAAATTTTTGATTTCCAGTTACTTAAAATAACCAGGAATAGGAGATAACAAAATGTCGGACAACTAAACAAATTTAAAGGGGCGGCGAGTGAGATAGTTGGGTTTGTGGGATCTATGTTGTGCAAAATGAGATCAGACGGAGTGCAAGGACAGGTCATTTTATAAGACTTATTTTGCCAATTTTGCAGACTAATAAAACTGTATAATAATAAAACTGTGTAAATTGCCACTGAGTTAAGCAAAACATAACATCACTTTTGATAGGGCAAAAGGTACCTGAGCAAAGCCAGCGAATAAGTAACTAATAAATAAACCGATGAAAATTATCAGCAGGGTTGTTATATTCATTAGTAATTTTAGTCACTTTGAACGAACATTCCTTTCGACATGATCATATTTATATCACTCGCTTATTTTTGTGTTCTGTTAGTTGTTTCTTTTTTATTTGCCTGTTAATTGTCAATAAAAATTGCCAAAGAAATCGTTTGCCAGATGTTTAAACGTTATTCTTTTGTCTTACTGTATCTAGGAAGTAATTGAAACTTTCTTTTGTTATTTAACGTCGCTTTTGTTTTCGAACTTTTGATTTACTTGTTGAGATTGGATATTTTCTCTTACTATAGACACGCATGTTTCTTTGCGTTTTGAAAGGTGTTGTATAATGTACTTTACTTCGTACACGTTGTCGTCATTTTATTGCATTTATGTGATGCCAGAGCATAGCGAAATACGCCTGTAAGTATTTAAAGATACTAATATTGAAAAGACACAGTGAAGAAAATGGCTAGCTTACCGCCTTCAAAACTATGGACCTTGACCAAGATTGAAACCTAGAACTCATTCACGAATTGGAATGAAAATTTAATGTATATCTTGTCTCTTAAAAACAACTTTGCGCCATTGCTCATCGTGCGTTTTACTTCACCAAAAGAAAACCCCTACCTCGCCTCCCACATGGATTGGTTGATGATTGTGAAGGCGTGCCTGAAGCACAATGTCCCACTGCAGCTCAAAAGAATGCCCACCTCGAGCTAATGCCAGAACAAATCGCCAATTACACATTATTTTCCAGCAACACCATTGTTCTGGGATCCACTGTTCTAAGCAGCATTTTGAAGAAAATAAGAGAGCATTTTGGTTTTAAGACTACAGGATGTGACCCAGATTTATTCGAAGACAGATGAAAGACCTGAGGACCTCTATCAATGGCTGGTTTCTTTTTCAATGATAATCTTGTAACTGTTGAAAGCAGACCCACCATGGTTTATTGTCGATTTCGATGAAGATATCACACTGTCAATTGTGAATGTGATTGTTTTATGAAACTTGAACCAATTCACCCTGGCCTTTACGGACGAGTAAAGCAACAATATGGAGTAAGATTACAAAATAAGACACTTGCTTCTATCAAACCAGAAGTCTCACGAGCTAATGGATACTTTGCTTAATAAACTTTAATCGGTTGAAATGACATCTCTGTTCGGTCAGCAAAGAACCATTATCATCAAAGGAAAGGATGTGACACCTTACTCCTCGACAGTTGCTTTAGTCAACATGCAACTCGTCGAATAGAATCTTGTCTTTGCTATCCCCAAAAGTTAGACATAATTTTACCAGGCAAAAGTGCTGTCTTTGAGGGTTCATCATGCTTTAACGGTGGCGTTGTTGCAGTAGAACCCCATACAACTTCTAAAATAGGCAATTCGTTTACATAGCCAGACTCACAAATATTTACTGACACTGACTGAAAAGTAACTCTCATCAATAAAACTAATATTCAAATCAAATTGCAAAGCCTTGACCACCACTGTCAGATTCGCAGCTCAACAGACATTGTTCCAGACCAAACTAACAGATCAAAACATTCCACCAACAATCTCGTTGATTCAAACCTCCTGCCGAATCTAGTAGGTGCACAGAAAATATCAAAATTAATGATCAAGTCCCTAACAGTGGAAGGACTCATTTTTATCGCTCCTCGAAATATATGCATCGGTTTTTCAACCATCAATTGGCTGTTACAATGACCTGCAAAGTAATAGCACAAGTCAATATTTGTTCATTTTCGCCTCCAAATAGTTCCGAGTTCCTTCGTACTCAGCTGAAAACCATCAGATCCTTCAATCAAAATTTGACGAATTAGAGCAACAAGACGTATTTGGAAGGCCAGAAGACATGTCATCATAGAGCATGTTAGCTCCTTATTCTTGATCCGAAAAGCTAGTGGTGACCACCATTTAGTAACCTGTCCCATGACTAGCAGCAGTTATGTAAGTATTGTTGTAAGTATTGTTTTCGATGAAGAAGACGAGCTTTTTGTATAGTATGCCAATTAGATGAACGCACTTCTGTTGGCAAGTTGTATTCCGAAGGAGTCGCAGGTCCACATGTTCCTCGGCATGATTGGGTTGCTGAAGAATTTGTGCAGCTCATCCACTCCAACAAGAGTTACAGTGAGCTCCTGGCTTTCCTGAATAATCACTAAAAACCAGAACCCATCGTGATCATAGGGCGCCATAAATTGTGGACTGCCACCCAAGGGCAAGATGAAAGTGGAGCATAAGTCAACATCCAGTCGGTTTCTGTGATGCTGTATGTCGGTCATTTAAGGCCAAAGGTCATATCTAGAAGGTGTTTCCTCGGACGTCCGTTCATCGCAAAAAACCCGCGATTTGTCATATTGGTTGTCACATATCAAATTCAACTAGAATAGTATTTTTGCAGTTAAAACTAGTCAGTTAGCTCCTAGTGATATTGCACCCTCATTAGCATTTACCCTGCAACTTAACGTGCCTCTGAACCACAATAGCCAGCTTTTTAAAGCTAGAGGTTGAGGTATTTAGGGTCTTACTGCTAGTATTAAGTTAAAGAAAGATGCTAGGCTTACATTTCGAAGGGCTAGACCAGTGCCATATGCACTCTTATTGGAGGTACAGTAGAATATGACAGTCTACAGGGGGCAGACATCCTCTATTAGTGTTACAGTATGATGTGGCAACTGATGATTACCAGCCGCAGCAATGTGTTCGAGCTCTGCTTTGGCAATTGTTGCTTTATCTGGAGCTAGAAGATGCGAGAGGCAGAAGACAGTTGGACATATATGATGTGTGATGTTGTGTTTAAATGGACTATCCCTGTAGTTGCAATGATTGACGGAGAAGCTGTTGATACACTGTTGACGAGGTGGGAATGCTCCGCATGAGGCATGGTGATGGGACTGATGACTGGAAGGCTTGAATCATGAGTGATCTTGTTTCATCAAGAAGCTTGCATCGTCGAACAAAGACTTTCAAGCTGAAATGAGGCAAGACATCATTGCCAAGGATAGCAGATGGAACGTCTGCAATAATGAAAATCCAATGAAACATAAAATGTAATCAAATATCTACAGGCATACATTTATCACCATAAGTTGGGATGGACGAGGAGTTAACGGCTTGAAGAATCGGCGAAGAAATATGTTGTTGATTTGAGGACGTTTTCAGGAGAACACTGATGTCGGCACCTGTGTCGCCCAAGAAACGTGTACCAGTTGTACGGTTGGTAACATAAAAAAGACAACTTGGTGTGTTAGTGCCAGGAAGACTCGTTGCCTCTATTCGCTTATGTTGGGGATTTCCGACAGTGCTGGGTGTTGAGCTGTGAAGGAGCTTGCTTGTCTACATTTCCGAACATTGGAGCCAAATTTCGCACAGTACTAACAGTATGAGTCTGTATACCAAGTATGCACATTTAGAAAGAAGACATTTGTTGTCAGATGAGCAGAGGTGTAGAAAACAGGCAAGGGGATCGAAGGACCAGTTACATATTGATTGAATGGTATTAAAGAACTGTAAGAAAAGACAACTGGGCCTACCCATGGGCTGGATTGATAATAAGAAAGCCTATGAGAAGGTCATGCATGGAGATGTTTGGTGTGACTGGAAATCTGCAAAGATTTTTGAGCAAAAGTATGGACTCCTGGCAGACAGATTTGAGATCAGGTGGAGTAAGCGTAGGAAATGTGAAGATAAAAAAATGAATCTTTCAGGGAGACAGTTTGTCACCTTTGCTTTTTGTGCTGATATTGATTCCCTTAACAATGTTGGGATGTAAATGCAAGGCATGATTAAGGAAAACAGGAAGAGAAGATCAATCATTTATTGTTTATGGATGATTTGAAACCTTTTTGCAAGACGGAGAGACAGCTTGAAACACTGATAAACTGTGTGAGGGTATTTAGCTTTGACATCAGTATGGGATTTGGAATCGAAAAATGTGGCATGCTGGTGACGAAGAAAGGCAAATATGCAAAGAGTAATGATATCAAGCTTCCAAATGAACAAGAAATCCAGGAGATCAATTTAAAAAAGGTTACAGGTACTTGGGGGTATTAGAGGCTGATGAAATCAAAGATAAAGATATGAAGGAAAAGATTGAGAAACAGTATGTAAGGCATGCGAGAAAGATATTAAAGTCCAAACTGAATGGAATGAATAGTATCACAGCCATAAACACCAGGGCAGTCTCTGTTGTGAGGTATGTGACTGGCGTTATAAAGTGGACAAAGGGAGAACTTGAAAAAATGCATAGAAAGAGGCGTAAATTGTTAACAATCCACTGAGCTTTCCATTGCGGAGAAGATGTTGATAGACTATATGTTAAGAGAAGCAAAGGCAGTAGAGGGTTTATTAATGTAGATGATTGCGTGAATATAGAGACCAATAGCTTGAGGAGGCATGCAGCAGAGATTGATAAATGCATGTTGGTTGCAGTGAAGAATGAACAACTACTAGGGGATGGTAAAGAAAAGGTAACAATTCAGTTACAAAGGCAGGAAAGGTATAGGAATAAAAGCTTACATGGTAGATATTTTATAGCTACAGATAACGTTAGATATGAGAAAACGTAGCGCAGGAACAGGCAATTAGAACGAAGTACATCAGGCAAGTCATAGACAAAGAAGACATCGATTCAAAGTGCAGGATGTGTGGTGAGTGGGATGAAACTGTAGCTCGTATTCTAGCAGAGTGCAAGATGTTGGAGCAGTATCAGTATAAGAACTGGAGACATAATATAGTAGCACAGGCTCTGCATTGGGAGGTATGGGCTACCAGCAAGCGAGAAATGGTATGATCACCACATTGAAACTGTCATGGAAAACAAAGAAGTCACAGTCATCCTGACACACAAAGAGATCAAGCACTGTAGACCTGACATAGTTATCAGATGTAATAAAAAGTAGGAAATGTTACATTGTTGACGTCGCTTGCCCATTTGATACCACAATACAGTATAAGGACAGGGAAAAGGTTGAAAAATACCAAGTTATAAAACGGGAATGGCAATGTCAAGAAATAGTCATAATTCCAATCATCATAGGAATGTTAGGTACAGTTAGCAAAAACTTTGAACACTGGTTAAGAAAGTTAGACATCAGAGTGAATTTCACCACATTACAGAAAGCTTGTTTATTGGGATCAGCAAGAGTCATTAGAAAGGTTCTGGATACTTAAG
>JANTCA010086153.1:0-14097 GCA_024741275.1 Chironex yamaguchii | reverse complement strand
ATTGTAAGTGGTGACTGAAAAATGACGTACTTTGTACCTAAATAACAAACATTGGCTAGTTCAGAGAAACATTGTTTCTTAAATATAGGCAATTATTTTTATCTGCAGCCCAATTCCTAGTTTGACGGGGTTTCATCCAAAAGGCTACCATACCGAGAGGCATTTTCTGTACAGGCTTGATCCACGATGGTAGCGCTGGTTCAGGGCGCCCGATTGTGGTTAAAGAGTAAAGTTGGCATCAGAAAGATGACTTTATGTATTTTTCGACACGGAAAATCACTTGCTTGATCAACTAGAGGAAGATCTGCTAAGAAAATCATCCACCGAGCGAGCGCATTAACATGGAGCTAGCATATATTACTAGAAGGCAGTAACCAACCACTGGATAAGTTATATTGCCGAAAATTTATGCGGAAAACTATGAAAACCTTGCATTCTGGAAAAGGATAAACAGCATCTCTTAGGAGCAGCAGCCGTCCACAACGAAGTCCTTGGGTAATGATTTTGATGACTGTGACGACGATGACGACAGTGCGTGATAAAGATGGTGATGTTGGTGATAGTGATTGATGATGACGACGACGACGACGACGACGACGACGACGGTGGTGTTGATTTTATTGATTATGACGACGACGATGATGATGATGATTACGATAATGATAATGATGATGATGTCGGTGATGGTGACGATGATGATGATGATGATTACGATAATGATAATGATGATGATGTCGGTGATGATGACGACGATGATGATGATGATTACGATAATGATAATGATGATGATGTCGGTGATGGTGACGACGACGGCGATGAAGACGACGACGACGACGGTGGTGGTGTTGATTTTATTGATTATGATAACGACGATGATGATGATGATTACGATAATGATAATGATGATGATGTCGGTGATGTTGACGATGATGATGATGATGTTGACGATGATGATGACGATGATAATGGTGGTGATTGGGATTAATGATTAATGGCTTAAAGGTTATGGAAGTGAATAATTATTAAATTATGCTGCTCTGGTTTAACATAATGTCTGGAGATCTAAGCGATTTAAGCACAGCCCTACATGGTCATGTGAGACGTCCACAAGTAAACTCCTCAGCAGTTATATCTCTCACTATTTCTCCATTTGTTGATCGTCAGAGTTTATTGCTCACAATCTAGGACGTTTTTAATTGGGTTGACTATATTGTCTAGTAATTTTTTCTTCTTTTTGTACCTTAAAGTGACCAGGGTGACGACGAGTCTAAATCCAGGAAGAAGAAGAGAAAAAAGGAAAAGAAAAAGAAAAGTAAGAAAAAAAAGAGCAAAGGGAAGAAACAACTGAAGGATCAAAGTTCAGATGACGTGTCATCAAGCGAGAGTAGTAATGACTATAGGTCTGTTGAAGAAGACACCCCTAAAAGAAAGGACGGCAAGAAAGTACAATCAAGGAGCAAGGAAAAAGACAATGAAATTGAAGGTCAAAAGTGGAGAAGGGATCGAAAAGAGAGAAGCTCGGATGATGAACGGCTGAATGATGGAAGTAGACATCGAGGAAGTGAACGAAGGAGGGCACATCACCGTCGAGACTACATGAAACGTAGACACTCTGGTGATGAGCGAGAAATAGAGGGGGAAGGTAAACGAAAGAAATCTAAGGGCAAATCTGAACACGCCGGTTATTCGTACGACAGACATGGGCGTATTCATAGTAAAATTAAGAACATTAGAAGGGATAGTAGTAGTGACAGTTCAGGGGCATTAAGTCCTGAAGAAGGGTCCCCGCGATCAAAGCGAAGGCGCAACCGCCATGACTCTGACTAGAGTCTAACGGAAATCTAAAAGTACGCCATCTCTTGGACATCAAAAGTGTCGATTTGCAGAATTTATAGTTCTCCTCATGCCAAGGAGAACGTACGTGAAGTCATCTCAGAATATATTCCTGCCAGAATGGATCAGTTTTGGTTGGTCCTATCTTCCGGTTTCACTTGTGCCATATGAGTTTTAATATGTCGGAACTATCCATCAATATTTTCAATATTTTTGCCTGGATGTAAAGTCTTTTTCTCATGACGTTTTTACTGTGGTGCATTGCTTTGAAAAATAAAGAACTTGCTAGTCCAATATACACATTTGTCGACTTTTATTATTCGAATGGTGTCTCCAATTTATTGAGGAATTTATTGAGGAATTTTTTGAGGAATTTATTGTTTCTTTGCACACTTCCATTTCCTTCAGTTTGCTTTAAAAACTAGCTACCTTATGGCATGGTCTGATATGGTTTATTTAATCGCTTTGATGTCTCATTATGTACGGAAATGATCCGTGGGTTAAGTAAACTTGTTTGTGTTATAATGTCTATCATAACCAAAAGAAGCGAAAATGACGTCTGATACTCTCAGCTAAAAGGAAGGTCTTTTGTCAAGTGCCTTACAGTTTTGATAACTGAATAGGGTCTGCAACTCGAAGACTTGCTACGAATTTAAAGTGACGTATCGCTCCACCCCAAGTCATAAACCAGTGAAGTGCGCTGTCACTTTGATCAGCAGAAAGATTCCCACGCATCATATTTCGTCCAATCGGTTCAGAAGTCGAGATTACTGATCAATATGTTCACTGTCGAAAGCTTTATGTAGGAGAGCCAACGAACACTATTGTACCCAAGAGAGGACCTATAATCACCTATTGATCTTCAATTTTACTTTCTCAGAAACCACACATAGATAACTCGAAGTTGAAATATCTCTAATCCATGTAAGAGGTCACATGTTTGAAAATAGGACAGTTTCTTATCTCTGTGTCTTACCATCTGCTTTATAAATCACAGTGAAACTGTCGTTGGCTTTCGCGACTTTCTTTTGATTTTGGGAATTATCAAAACATTCACTGATCACTCATCGTGTCTGTCTTCAATTGACACTGTCAGATCATAAAGTGGAATAAAGGGTGGAGGGTTTGGTCAATCTTAACTGATTATGTAAGGAAATTATTTCATTGATCACATCTTATTCTGACATTATTTCGAGTAAACAAGTCAGGACGTGATTCTTTGCAAAGGTACACGTAAGAACCTCATAAGGAAGGAAGGAACATAGGATTAAGGTAGGATTGTTTTATCGGGTCTTAACATTCCTTGTTCTCAATAAGATGTACGTCGACTTGATAACAATGTGGTTACAATAATCAACGTACCCTCTTCTAAACAGGCATGTCTTAAATTGGTAGACATCGACCAACTCTTTAAGTAACAAGATCTGTGAAAGATCAGATGTAACCTTTATACATAGCTATTGTTTAATGTATTGTTATTACGTCACGATTTCCTTGTTTTGGTTAAGTTTGTGTAATATATACATACGTGTTATTTATATGCCGTAAACTCTGTTTCCATATCGATTTAGTAGTATTGTTTAAAATTTATGTCCTTCCCATATCGATTCAGTAGTATTGTTTAAAATTTATGTCCTAGGTGATACTTCGTTTACGCTTGTATTGATTTTTGTGATATCATTGTTTATAAGCAGGGATATGGACACAATAATGTAGTGTCATACAGCTGTATGTAGAAATTATACAACTGCAACATTACCTCCCTCCTGGAGGAGAAAACTATCCATCTGCGAATTTTCGGCTTAGTTGTGCGGCAGTGACACATTCAAGTATGCTGCAATCTATTTCTTGATCTTCTATCGCCTGAGTATATGTTAGTGTTGTATTCAACCGACAGCATAGAATTATCAGAGGGCCTCGCTTTGCTAGCTAGATACAGAGCCCTGTGTATATCAACCTGTAAATGTCTTCTTAAATTTGGCTCATGCTACTGTCATTCACATTACTAAACCTGTTAAATGTTAATCCATGCCAATGTTTATATACAGCATCACCACAGGCAAAGTTTATCTGTCAGTTAGGACAGTCGTTTTCATCTATGCCTTAGCGGGCCTAGTTAAGCAGTCTTGGATTGATTGTATTAAAGGACCCATATACTGACAATTAGGATATCGACATAGTAGCTCAGTTATACTCGTGAGCATTTTCTGTTGTGAAAGAAAAAGAGACAGAATGAGGAAGGCAATTGTTTTCTATATAAGCGATCCATGAAAAGGCATTTTAGCATACGTGCCCATAAACAGGTAGGAATTATTGCACACATATAGTACCTTGTTTTTACCTGTCGGATGCCGATACGCCTCTCATTATCGTCGTCGTCACCATCACGCTGTGGGTTGTTGGGACGCCCTTGACACTTCCTCTAAAGCACTTTTCTGGATACGCCTGTTAATGGGAGTTTTTAGAAATTGTAACGTGAGTAGTAATATACAATTTGTCTCCAATAAAGTATCTAGCCTAGATCTATTTGTCTGACTCACTGACGTCTATTAATGGCCTTGTCATATGTATGAGTGGTGAAATTTTCCCTTTAGACGCCTTAACTAGCTAACTATCATTCTAGTGATTGTCACGCACGAATGTTAATGTTACAAGTTGTATAATCCGTCGGTGATAGTAAAACGATTCAATTCGAGAGCAAGATAGCCTGTTTTTCAATGTGATCAGAAAGAGAATACTGGGGTTCCCTTTGAGATACTGTGTTGCAAAGATCAGTATTATGCTGCTAAAAATGCTTGTTCATTTTTGGGTTTTTTTTTCTCGTAAGTTAACACTTACTCCTTGGTACTAGAAATAGTTCGTTTTTGATATAAAGTAGTCTCAATATCTCAAAAATGATGCTTTGCTAACCTTGTGGAATACCGTTTGTGTGATGCTCTGTTTAGGTAAAAACTGCAATAATAGTGGAAAGCAATTTATATTTTTAAAGTCTGGGAATAAGAGGCTCCCCTAAATTGATGACTATTTTTAAAATACGTCGTTATCGAAAGGCATTGTAAAGAACTTTTATGAGTGCAAATAAGGTAATAGTTTTTGTTATAAAATATTCGGGAATCTGTGATATTCGGAAGACAATGTTTCGGAAAACAACTACAGCAACAGAAGTATGAGGAGGAAAGTTGGAAAGACGTTTACTTAAGTAGCCCTGATGGATAGTGGACATAATTAACCTCAAATGCTCTTGTAATTTTTATATTAGAAAAAGGGATTAATCAGCCTATTTGCTGCTGCCATGGTGGAGGATTTTGACATAGCTTCATGTGATTCGAGTTGATTTATCTACGGATTACCGTGATGCCCTCACAAAGGGAGGTAGCTTATAGAGGAAGCGAATTCTGTCAAATTTTAAACAAACGGGTCGCATATAGCAAAGGTCGTCTCAGAAAAGGACTTAACGTGATTGATTGCAATAGTTTTCTATTCTGAGGGCACAAATTTGTCCATGGCGTTTCGTTTTCCGTTTTGTTTGAAATAACAAAAACAACTCGATCGCTGCGTAATAGGCCGTAGATTTTGAAAACTCGATAATTTTTTGTTTTTCTCCACTGTTATAACTTGTGGCTTACGGATAAACAACTCATTGGGGGAGAGGATGAATTCGTCATCTCCTTTCTTCAACATTTCAACTAAATGTAAAGATTCACGTATTGCTACTTATCATGCTTTGGGCAAACGCAAGTTCAGTTTTCATCTAAGACCTCAGCTGACAACCATCTGATCGACGCCTTAATTATAAGCAATTCTACCTTTGTCACCCCTTTTCATGTTGCTAAATCCATGATGTTATGGTAATGGAGATTTGTCAAAGTAAGTAAAAGCTGAAGACGCAGCTGTTTTAAAACATCAGTTTTTATGAAAAGTATTTCTAAAGCATTAACACATGAATTCATTCGTCGAACTTTTAAAGCTGACATGTTCATTGTAAAGGTTAAGAAATACTTTGAAATACGCTCTTACATCAGTACCATGTGTTGACAATGATGAAGTCATTGGATTATCACTTTTGAATATAGTTACCATGTGGTAAGATTACGTAGGTGATTTTTTTACCACGGGTATCTGAACCAAATCGATTGAGGCGTCGCTTTTCACTAGTATGAATACTTGGCGTGGGCACGAGGGTTATGTGGTGGTTATTGCCTCCCCCAATTTTGGCGAAGGATGGTCTTCAGGATTCCTTTAGCACTCTTGTATAAAATCAAATCATTAAAGCTCATTATCGCTAGTGGCAAGCACGATATTGGGAGATGCACTCTAAGCCAAAGAAAATTATGGTTCCAAAAATTTAATGAGGGAGAAGCCCTCAGACAACCGCAAATCCTTGCCCCAACTTTTCTTACCCGGACCAAGCCGCTGGTTTGAACACTGTTAACGAAGTTGGTGGAAGTTTAAACTTGTAACCACATTGATAACCCATGAATTTTAAAACAATTCGCGCTACGCAGCCCGAACGGAAGAGGTCGTGGATTCCAGTATGGGCAATGGTTCAGTTATCCAGGGACTCCATAACCTTCCAGTTCCATTGATACATCGATCAAGACCTATGGACTTTAATTCACAGCACAGTTAAATGCTTTACTTAAATTGTATCTCAAAATCGGTTCTAGGCGTATCAAAACCCGGTAACATGTAATCGCTTTGAACTGCTTATTGTTCCGAAGAATTAAGAATAGAATGTTTATGTCGATGATCGAGTTATTTACATACACAGCCATGGATTCAATGGCCTTGCATCTGACACCCCGTTTAAACGATTTGAGCCAGGCGTGAAACCGTGCTGGCATGAGCAAATTTCTGACTTTTCGTGAACACGTTTACACAATACGGCTTAATCCATGTCACCTATGTAAGACGATGGCTGTGATGTCACATGACATTTATTCTGCATTTGTTTTATTGACAGTTTTATTGCGAAAGCGACATGAAAGCATACCCTCGCCATGCTGGCATGCCCGTTTACACTATATCGTTATCATTTTTAATCCAGATTCACAATTTCTTATGGTATAGTATCGGCATCTTGTAAACAGCTGGCGTGAAAACAAACGTTGTCATGCTAGTATCATTCTATACCGGCATGCTACCGACATCGTATAAACTGGGTCTGTGAATTCATGGTTTGAATCAACAAGACCTGTTACATGAAGTTTGAGAAGAGCTATTAACTCTGTGCGACTCCATTGTCACATGGGAGAGAAAGCCCGGAATTGCACTGCTTATATTACCCAGTGTGAGTTCTGTAATTACAGATAATAAACAGAATTTACTTAAAGAACTGAAGTTCACTTATAATCATGAAGCACCTGAGATTCCTACCAGGGACCATGGTCGCCGAGAGGGGGAAAAGAGGGGGAAATTGCCTCCGGCCCCATGGTCTAGGGGACTCATAAGATAAGGCCAAATGAGAGCCTGGAGCTATTCTTGATGGGGTCCCAAGCACTACATGCGAAAATTTGTTGGGTGCAGTGACCTCAATCCATTTGCCACACCCTTCAAAGCCCTTTAATTTGCATGTCACTTTCAAAATATTACGTAAGCCAAACGATTGTGAAGACGATGGCCTCGAGAAACTAGTCGTTTATTTTCATGATTATGACAACTGAATAAAATTTCCAACCAATGCTTGTATACCAAAGGTAAGTTACTTATAATGTAATTCACAGTTCCGATTAGTTGCTCATTGTTCACAGCTTGTTAGTGTATTTCAAGCTGTAACACAGACCAAGAAATGGAGTAATTTTCACATCAAACTAGCCCCATCGAATGATTGAGACACAAGACCATGTATTGAATTCGTCCAAAGAGTCTTTGACAAAACCAAAAAAACTTTAGCCGGCCGATCATGCATTCCTTTCATGTTGAGACAATGCTCCTTTACTTTCCCAACTGCACTTAAATAAAAATAAACTAACCCCTGAACCTCTAGCCCATATTTGCCAGTTATGCTGTCTGCCGTCATTGTAAAAATTTCTGCTTCACGTACGTCTTCAACAATTTTCTTCATCAGGAAGGCTAATGTCTATATCATTTCCTTCTGTATGTTATGCGAAGTATATGTGGTGTTCTCTGGTAGGTTTCGTGAATTTGGCCTCACTTTGGTTCCAATGGGAACAGGAACTGTGAAAATGTTCTCAAAAACAAACCAGCGGTTTCAATGTCTGACTCATGTGAGCCACGAAAGGGAAGGCCATCAGTGCACAAAAGCTTTGTCACATTAAAAACAGCAAACAGCCAATTCTTTTGGTCACTGCTTACGGATGCAAAATTTGATGCTACAGTGCCACAATTCAGACTCTTCCGAAGTTTGTGCTGTTCATAGGTGGTCATTCCTTGTTTGTGCATGCTGGAATCATTATGGCGACGCAATCCCTTCATCTTATCACTTGCATGTGGCCAGTCACGAAACCCAATGTGTGTGAAGGCTTTCTCTGAAGGCTTTGCCACAAACACTTTGCATGAAAACAAAAGCAGTCTAGTTCTTCATTGTACTCCAACCACTAAAACCAGTCAGCACTAAAACGGCGCAGTTTTGTTCCAAACTCCATCTTCAGGTAATCCTTTAGATAGGGGTTGCTGTGCTTCTTGATTATTTTCAAAAAAAACTTCTGCGTATCTTTTTCTTGGTTTAACTGTTTCTATCTCAGAGGACTCTTCAATATCAATTCTTGAACTGATACTTGCTAGGCAGCATCTTTCTCCCTCGTTTTCTGCCATGGATAAATCATTGGTCGAGACAACAGTTTTACTCTCATCTTCTTCACCATTCCGTTTCCTTTATTTGGCAAAATAATTCATTCAAAATAACGTTGCCATTTCCATAACTCTGAGCTCAAAATCTGATCTTCATCAACACTGGACAGCAACTGCATATCAAATGATTTCATTTGATTCAAATCAAATCAAGTGAAAGGACAGGAAAGACAACAAGATGACACTAGTTATGACACTGGATTCTTTGCTTTTTGGCCGTTGTTAGCATTAGGTTTTAAATTGACTATCTAGGAAATAAAAATTTCCAAATGATCAAACATCGAAAAAACAATTGGAAAAAAAATATTTTTGAGGGGGGCACAAATTTGATTTGTGAAATTTTGAGGAGGCCCGTTCCCTTCAGCCCCGACCCCTCAGCTTCGGGTCTAAAGTCCTTTTTCCACTAAGCGACTTTTTTCGCGCGATGCAAATTTTTTCGCGGCGAAAATAATGATGTCTGATTTCCACAAGAGGAGCTATGTTTTGGCGCCAAAATCACCAGTTGAATACTCAAACATGGCTGCTGAAAATCTTAGATATCTTTTAGAACTAAAAACTCGTGCACTTACAAACGTCTTATTGCTCAGAAGATACCTGAGACGACTTCAGAAGTATAGGCAACGATTCTGGACTAGAAAGAAGAAAAAACAGACTGTTACATGTCTGTCATCACTTATATGTAAAGATCCTTTGGGTAAATGCTGATGACTGCATAGTTACGCCAGTCTTTACATAATTCAGTCGGTTTAACCAATGGTATTTGCTGCTTTATTTTCTTGTGGGCTGGTGTTGTATCTGAATAACAGCTAAAAAGGGAAAAAGTTTCAATCTGGACCTGCCAAGCCAGAAGAAAAGTCAAAGCAACTGGAAATGCGAAATGGCGAAATGATATGGAAAGACTGGCTGGCTTTGGATGATAGCTGTTAAGAACACTTTTGTTTTTCATACTGTTTGATTATCATAAACCCACAATTTCAAACACGATCTTTATTCATATACCCAAAAATGGACTACAAAAGCAATTGGATAAAACTTTATGATAAAGTCAAATCTCACGAGCAGAGTACCATGCACATTACTAACTATATGAAGTGGAAAGATCTTGAGGTGACATTTGAAAGACAGTCTAGCATTGATTACCAAAAAAGAGGAACGTTAATGAAGAGAAACTGGAGGAAATACTTATATGTTTATTGGAAGCACAGGCCATTATAGATTTGTTCAAATTTATTGTCAACTCTCCAAACAATCCAAGTGACACGAAAATCAAGGAGCAACTATAGCGCTCAGCTGAGCAATACCGAAAAGATTTGAGCATGACTTGACTTGGAAGATCAATTTCGTCGTTACACAAAATTTCCGCAATGGCTAGGGACTGTGAAAAATAGAGCACGTGCCATATCGATTTCTATTTAAGAAAAGAAGATAGACAGTTGTACCAACAAATATGCATCTGTTTGCCAGTCTTTTAGGCGATTTCAGTATTTGTTGCTCCGGGCGTTCATTAGCAACCTTGCCATGATAAAAAACCCTTTGTGCTCCTCAATGTCAGAAGATACGCTTTCAAGTTGTATGATATTTTCAGTTGAGCACAAGCTAGCTCAACAGATGGACTATGAACATCGCATTGACACTTTTGGAGCGGATAAAGCAAGAAAAATTAACATTCAATATTCTTCTTTGTTTGGATATTTATAAAGTAAATTGACGAAAACGCCTTTGACATTTTATTTTAGACATAAAATTTATTTAACGTGCTAAAACTTGATATAAGTAGTATTTTGAAATGTATGTTGCGATGATGTAGAGGATGTGCTCCATTAGTACTCCAGGATCACCTTTCGTTTGCTTGCTTTTTTAACAGGGGGCCTCGTTTCGAGCTTTTCCCCAGGGCTTCTTAAACCTCTCGGTGGCTCTGCCAGGGACTACCGATTGCAAGCCTGACACCTTTCCTACCTAGCTTAAAAAATCAGTAGAAATCAAGGCCGTATGGGGTTAATAGAAATGGATTAATTATCAAAGGGCTTTTACTTGTAGTACATGTTTTCGCCTTGAAAAACATAGATGAAGACATCGCCCAATAGTTGAATGTTCAGTTGTTCAATTGAGTTGCTCTCTAGATCATGGATTATGAATACACCTATGCACTGATGTAAAGGAAAAACACTTAAACACGATTAAATTTAACATTTACTGATGCTTGGTTGAAACAGATGATTAAACGGGGTAAGGTAACCTCTTCGCTTTTGAGGATCCATTTAGTCGGCAAGTAACACTTCCATGATTCTACACGCACTAGTGGAAGACGTTTGTTGCCGTTAGCAAGTGTGCTATCAATTATTCTTCCCTTTACAAAGATTTTTCCGTATTTCAAATCGCACTAGCAAAAGCTTGATTATCTTGAAAAATCCCTCTGCAGCATGCAGTACGAGGTTCTTGAGCGAACGATAATATGCTCCGTTTTCCTTCTGATCTTCGTAGATCTTTATTGTCCTAAGTCTTTTCCAGTACTTTTGCAACCTTAACTCTCGCCATTTTAGCAGGACATTTGTATCAATCCCGATCTTAGTAACAGATAATACCTTAGATTTACAGCAGGCCATTTTCAAGACTGGTCGTGAACAAATTTCCGCGCCTAAAAATACTGAGAATAAGATCACTGGAGTTTTCATGGACAGCAAAAACCCGTTCAGATCAATTTTTTCCGTCGCGAAAAGAATCGATACGTCTGAAAAAATCCGCATTTGGGCAAAGGGGCCGAGCACGTCCTTTCTGGATGATTAACACGAATTGATGTGGTTTCTGTTTCATTGGGAAGTTGGAACATATCCAAAATAGTGATCCATAAAATTAAAGTAGAAATCGAATGGAATGGGAATCGAACCTAGACCATCTACCTAGGAGATGTTTTTCAATGACTGATATGCACTGTTGTTTCAAAGTCGATGAAAATGTGATAATGTACTTTATAAGAAAACCATTCAAAACAGACGGCAGGCTCTGTGTTGGTGTTGGAGGGTAGCCGAGATAAATTCTCTCAATCCAGGCCCCGGCAAGGGCCCGCGAAAGGTTTTGCTGATGTTAGACAATTTTATTCAAGACGTTTGCTGGACGCTCATTTATGAAATCTTTTAAAGACTTTTTTCGCCAAATTTATTGTGTGGCGATTGTTTTATCAACATTGTATCTTGTTGAGTCTTATTTTAACTTTCTATTGTTATTAGCCATGCTAATGTAATTTTAGTAGCTACAAAAATTTGAGCTTGATTTCATTTAGCTCTTAAAATTTTGAAACCCACCAAGGCGCGTGTTGTTTATAGCTCCAGGTCCCGATTTAGCTCTCGATGGGTCTTGGTGTAGTATAAAGGTACAATCCTCGCTTTCATTAACCAGTTTGCATAAATCCTCTTTTTGTAGTAACTGAAAAAGTACTCCACAATAACGGCTAATTGAGTAACTTAATGTTGTCCTGAATACCATTATATAGTATGTTAATTATTAATGACGCAAGGAAGTTACTTTTTGATATGGGTCCACTGTACGTACACAAATAGAGATATCTTTCTGTGAGTCACCATTAACAATAACTACACACCCAGAGTATTGCAGGTCGTCTTTTCGATAGAAAATTAAAATCATTCTTAAATAATTCAAAATATGGGCGCATCTGATATATCACAATTCTCCACCCGTGTCAAAATTTGCTAAAGTGACGTAATTAGCGCCGATTAGTTAACAAATTTTATCAGTGTTACAATAATCTCGACTCGTCAAGATACAGTGTGGCACCCCATATCTAACACAATTAGCATTCCTACTGTAACTCGAATTTGACAAAGAGGAGAGTTAAACAATAAACGAATGCTCAGACCCTCCTTCAATTCAGTTTCTGCTACCCAATTTAAAGTACAAGTAGCTACAGCTTCTCTTGCTAGGCTGTTGCTCACTCCAGATCATATGTGATAAGTATTGGATCTACCCCACTACTAGCATATTCAAGTAGTAGTTTTCTTTCCGAGTCTTCCACAATGCTCACTTAAAACGAAGTACAAGTATTGCGACGATAAACATGTTGTATATGACGAGGAGAACACTCCAATGAAAAGGCCATAATCATTTCTTAACGTTTCGAAGACATTCCATTTTTCATCATCAGAATTTGACTTTACAATAAATTGTAGACGTACTCCACTGTAGTGTACAAATTTCAGTGTTCAGGCTGCCATGCTTCTTACCTTGGTAAAACATCATGCAACTTGATTACACATCGCAGGGGGCATTTGGGTGTTAATAAAGTGGGTCGAAAAATGCAGAAGAGTCCCCCCCGCCATATAGTACCACGTTAATGAAACAGGAAACCCTGAATTACTAGAAGATTCTCGGTGCTGGACAGGGCTTCCAACGATTTTGACTTACTTATTCATGCAAGTTTATATATTCTACGTGGCCACCCCTTTCGTAACTGCCAACAGTCCTCTATCCCGTTAATTCTTTTTTGACCATATACCCTTGGGCCTTACCTCTTTGTTCTTAGGGTATTTTTGTCTACTTATTTATTTGTTTTGATACCCTACATTCTTGTGTCTTTCCACACTCTTGTTTTTACTAAAATATATCTTTTTTCTTCTATACTGTATTCTATTACTATAAATACTCCTACAACTTATTTTAATATCAAATTCTGATGGTGAAGAATCAAATTTTTTTGAAACGTTAATTATGGCCCTGTTTATTGGAATATTTTCCTATTTATAGACAACACGTTTATCGTCGCAATTTTTGTACTTCATTTTCCTGCGAATACACCAATTCCTATTTATCATACAAGAAATACATATTCCATTGAACTCCAGCCCATCACAAACAATTTGATCATGTTAAGGAAGAAGTGTCATCGACTGACTTTCATACCACCGGCAAGAGAGAAAATAGAAGCAAAGCCCTTGTAGTACAGAGAGGAGTATGATTCCTAAGGTCTATAATATAACATTGCAAATCCATCACACGGCAAACAGTAAACATTTCTTCCAGATGATGACTGGGCATGTATCTAATTACTAGTATTCTATGGAGGCATTAATTTAAGAAGTGCGTCTTTCCAAGACGAAGGTGTCTATCAAAAACCGAAGCTTTGAGGCGATCACAAGCAGTTTATAATAATGATCATTGTTGGGATATAATTCGGTTATGTTCTTTCCTACTGCAACCTTAAAGTTACGAAATAATGTTTGATTGAGCCATGCCACAAATTTATGGTCATGACTTTCTGCGCGGAGATTCTATCTCTCTATCTCTCTCCCTCTCTCTCTCTCTCTCTCTCTCTCTCTCTCTCTCTATCTCTCTCTCTATCTCTCTCTCTCACTCTATCTATCAATCAATCTATCTATCTATCTATCTATCTATCTATCAATCAATCTATCTATCTATCTATCTATCTATCTATCTATCTATCTA
>JANTCA010086142.1:0-14097 GCA_024741275.1 Chironex yamaguchii | reverse complement strand
GGACAAAAAGAATCCCAACGAATGTACTGACCAGTAAAAGTAGCTTTTCGGTAAACTGTTGTTAGAAAACAAGTGTCCGTTTTTTCCACCAAAACATCAAGAAAAGGTGTCAGAGGGTTAATTTACTATTTAAATAGTAACGACTGGTTAATTGATGACCACCATGGGTAGGTGGACGTTCTACAGAGGTGGTCGCTAAGGCAGGTTACACTGTAAATAGTAACACAGGTAGCGTAATGTAAACCACAAGCTTGCTGATTGGCTGGGTAAAATGAAATCATTTGTAGGCAGTGCCAAACAAAACATTGGGCATTGACATCATGTGCCCCTCAAGGGTAACAGAATTTTGGTGAAGACGGGTAATTTTGAAAGGTTAAGAAGGATACATTCTTTTTTGTAAGTAGTGTTAGGATTCCTTCGTTGTTTTTATCAAACCGGTTCCGGTTTTTTTTCCTGGTTGCAGGACCATAGGTCTCAATGCTGGTGGTGTAAACGGCTTCATTGAAGATGGTCCACAACGCTTCCACTTCTTCACAGGGTGGGATGTCCGGTAAGCATGCATTGAGCTTGAAAGATAACTCTCTTGCGATAGAAATTGAAAGTAGCTTCCTAACATTCAAATGCTTGGCTGGTTTCATTCCTAGGGACAACGCTTTTGTTTAACAGAGAGGTTGAGCTTGGAAATCATCAGTCTGTGGGCAGTCCAGCATTCTGCCTTGCACATTGTGCGGGTTACCGTGACAGCTTGTATGTCTCTCCACCTAGTAATACCATAATCTATGAGGCGCCAATGGCCTGAGCGGGGGTGCATCCATGAAGTCTTTTTCCGTGTGTGTAGCCGGAATATGGTGTTTGTTATAGCAAGGCTGTGCATGGCAAAGATTGTGGGAAAGAGAAGACCGTTGCTGTTACACTTGCCAATGCCCTGGTTCCAAATGACACTATTCCAAGCAGTATAGTCTTGACCCACGCGTGCATTGAAGTCCCCTAGAACTAGCAGCTTGTCTGTGCCGGACACAAGATGAAGTAGGACTCCGAGATTTTCGTAGAATTTGTCTTTGATTTGAAAGGAGTTAGTCATAGTGGGTGCATAAGCGCTGATGAAGGTGGCTCTGTGATCCCTTTTCAGGGGTAACTGAAGCGTCATCATCCAATCATTCACTGCCCTTGAAAAAGCAGTGAGTTTTTGCACAAGGTTATCTTTTATTGCAAAGCCCACTCCTGATTCACGCTTCAGTGCTGCGGTCGCTCAAGAAAAAGGTGCACCACCACCAGAATCACATAGTTGCCCAGTATTGGGCAGACAGGTTTCCAAGAGTGCGGCAAAATCCACTCGGTACCTTCCTAACTCTCTGGACATTAGAACAGTTGTTCTGGGGCTGTGCTGCAAGGTTCTGACAGTCCAGGCTCCCATTATTTGGGGGGTTACTGAAGCATTCTTTTTGTATTCTTTCTTGTTGTTTCGATCACATAATTGGGAACCCCGGTAACTGCGGTAACCAAGGTGAGCCAGGCAATGTTTGGGACACCTCTTCTAGCCATTTCCCCACTACGGGATGAGCATTGTGGATCCTAAGAAGGGTTGCTCAGACACACACAGACGGCTAGCGAATCCCATTCATACCTCGATCCAAATAAGAAGTGACCCATAGGCCTGAGACACTCGTGTGCAGGTCTGCGACGACAGTATTGCAATGTTTCATACCTGATTGCTTCATTGCACGCCTGTCGCCACAAGACATTGACATGATGGATTGCAATCACTTGCGCGTGACTGTCAGTCTCACTCCCACATCTCAGCCGGTCAGAGTCCAGTGGGAAGACCTAGTCAATATGACTGGTGATGATGGACTGGGGTGCAGTGGATGGCCGCCAATATCTTCCTGGTGATACTGTTCGCTGTGGTACTCCGAAGCGTTAAGCTGGAACCGCCTTCATGCCCGTTAAATCACGAGAATTTGTTCCGCACTCTCTACCAGAGCCAGATCTCATAACATTTGCCCATAGCTTGAGTCGGCACTAGTTGGAGTCAGGGCATGTACACTCGCCTGTGGGCATGAAAAACAACTTGCAGGGTGCACATACCTTCGGTTTCTGTCGGGGACCTAACCCTACTCACATGGCATTGGGGGTTTGATTACTTGGGGCGCCGAGACCCACCCAAAGCTAGAGCTTCGTCAGCGAAAGCAATCTGCACCGCATGTAGGGGGGTTGACTTATTTGGTAGAAACTGTATAAGATACGCTAATGGCTTTACGCTCTGTACTTTTAATACACGCCCCACCAGACCCTACAGACCAGCAATGAACAAAGAACTCTTTCAGGCAATTCTTGACAAAAGACCAACTTCCCCAAGAACTGAAAGATGCTTCGATAATCCACCAATAAAAAACAATAGGGGATCGCCTGCCTGCAATCATCACTGGTACATTTCTCTTTTCTGAATTGCAAGGAAAATCCTTACTCGGATTTTATCAAACCTTCTCAATGCCTATCTGGAAAAAGGTCTCCTGCCATAGATTGAGTGGGGCTTCAGGAAGAACAGATGCATAGTGGACATAATCTTTGCAGTCTATCAGCTTCAAGAAAAACTCCAGGAACAGTTTCTACTCATGATATTCATAGGCCTCACCGAAGCTTTTGACACAGTCAACCGTGAAGGCATATGGAAAATTAGGGCAAAATTTGGGTTTCTCCAGAAATTCGTCATCTTGACCCGGCAATTTCCTGACGGCATGATGGCTCGTGTTTTTGGCGATGGGGACTCCTCTTAAGCTTTTCTTGTTTCTAACGATGTCAAACAGGACTGTTTGCTTGCACTCACTATGTTCAACATAATGTTTTCTACCATACTCATGGATTCTTTTCGTATCCATCAGCACCAAGAAGACAGAGGTGTTGCATCAGCCGGCGCCAGGTTCTGCTCAGGAAGACCCTGTAATCACTGTCGTAAGACTCCCCACAAGAGCAAAACGTACCTACCTAGCGAGCACCTTATCTACAGACTTACATATGGACACAGAAATTGACAACAGAATTGCAAAAGCCAGCTCTAGTTTTGGAAGACTACACAAAAGCGTTTGGGAGAGAAAAGGTATGTCTGTCAGTACTAAACTAAAAGTCTACCTTTGTCTTCCCCTCATTTCTCTATGCTTGCGAGTCTTGGGTGGTGTATGCTAGGCATGCGCGCAAGTTGAACCACTTCCACCTCACGCGCTTGGGTAAAATCCTCAAAGTTAGATGGCAAGAGATCATTCCAGACAGGGATATCCTCCAAAAAACAGAAATGTCTTCAATACCTACCTTGCTGCAAAAGCATCAGGTGCGCAGGGCTAGGCATGTTCGTACGAGCTATGTCCGTATTCCCATACAGCTCCTCTTTGGCGAGCTTTCGATAAGCAAACAATACCGTAGTGAGCAGTGTAAGCGCTTCAAAGACACTTTAAAGATTTCCCTCTCATCACGTGGAGCTGATTCCACGACATAGGAAGTGCAGGCCTACAATCGCAGCTTTTGGCGCTCCACAATCTCTAAGGGTGCTAGACTTGCCAAAGAGAGGCATTGTGAGGACGCTGCAAGGATGCAGATAACTCTAACCAGTGACCTCTTCTGGACACAGATTGGCCTCATCAGCCATATAAGAACCCACACAAGAAAGCAGAGTTTGACTTAACTATGGATGTCTTTGGTCATCATCGCTCACGATGGATGAACATCATGTTCATTGCTATGCCCACTAACCAAATCTTGCACTGCAACATGCCGTTTTGCAAATCACTAGAGTAATAGTATTCTTTGCAAAGTTAAATAAATTTCAGGTTTTTCATTTTGTTCTGAGGGAGTATCCTTCAGCCAGTTTTAATGCTTTGGCAATGCGTTCCATGGAAAAGCAAATTAAAGAGTTTATTAAGGGGTGTTTTACTGCCGTAAGTTTGCATGTCGTCTGTGTTGCATGCAAGATTTTGTCATCAACTCAATAGGATGTGCTGCCTGCTACACACAAAAGTATGATAGTTTATTATTTTTCTTGCCGGTGTGAAGCCAGGTACGTAGGCCGCATTCTCAAATGTTGATTGACCAAATCAAGCAACATGTACCAAGACACATTCAAACTGGCTTGAAGCATTGTGTTTCTCAAGAAATTCTTTACTTTCTTAAGAGTTGAAAAACACCACTCCTCTTCATCGGATGGCAATGAAATTATCAATATGGATTAACGTAGCTACACAGCTTCAGAGTAAGTGTCTACAAGGTCTTTTTTCAATGAGACTTATAAAAAATGGATTTGTTCCACAGCCCTACCTAAGAGTTGGTCTGCTAGAAATAACTTTTTCATCTTGGCGTTTTGGAGGCGGTTTACATTGTGGAGCGTAAGCCTAGCCTTTGTCGACAGAAGGAATTTGTGGTTACCCTTCGGTTGTTCCACTAGTTTGATTTGGCGGTTATCATCTTACCCTGTTTCTTTTTCGTGTTCTGTCATCCCTTTGTACTTTCTCTCTTTGTCTTTTCTCGCTCAATACTTAGTTGCTTTCTTATTGGTCAACTTTCGATCTTACCTTACACGACAAATTCTGCTATGTTTTCTGTTACTGTATTCTGACGTCAGTTTATTTAAGAAAGTTTTAAAGTTTTGTTCTGCTAGGAAACTATTAAAAAATGTAAAAGATCTAAAGGAAACATATTTTTCTTCGTGCAATTTCTCTCATTGGAGACAGGGATGGCTCTTGAAACTATATTGTACCACACGCTATTCTAGAAAATTTCCTTCCCAGCGAAAAGTACTACTAGCCACTCTGGGAATGAAAGCATAATTTGCTGATGGAAATTGTTTACATACACGGAGAAATTTTTTCCATGATTAATTTGGCCTGTCTGCAGATTTTGTCGGATTTAGTGCATATGATGGTGATGTTACTTAGCATAGAAGGTACTTTATAAAGTTTGAAAAGTCAAAGTAATCTACGACCATCGAGAGCAAACACAATTGCACGTTGCTGTAGTTATCGTAGAAGGATAATCCTACACTATCGGAGCCGCATCTTATTACTGTTCTTATTATGGACGTAATCCATTTCACTTACGTCATATTCATATTCTGACTCTAATAGCTGGAAAAGCTGCTTGAACTGTTATATCTTTCTTTGTTGCATCACAACTCACTTTTTGCATTACTCTGCTATGAAGTTTAGATCATAATACAACGTTAATCGCTGCTTCCCAACAATGTTCCATTTATGTAATGATTGTTCTCGCGTTATAAGAAGACAAATAATCTGCTAAACTTTGTCTTTGTTTGTAAATCATTCCGGAAACCTATGGTTGTAATCAACACATCCATTTCTCGTCTCAAGCATGCGGTCTAGACATAAGATTTGAATAAATAAGTACATCTGTTTACACATCCTAGTAAATAAATATGGAACACCATAAACATCTAAATGATAAAAGTGATCGACACCGAAAAAAACAACTTCCTAATTTTTTGTCTGAAAGTTTTGTTCTGCAGCGGAAGTTAGAGTTCTACTGACAAATTCAACTGACAATGTAATATCTTTCATTATCTTCTTGTTTTTTTTTGGTAATAATTGATTGGCGTCTAACAGGAGTTACATCGAGAATTCCTTTAGTTTAGTCAAAGAACTCATTACAGTGCTGTTAAGAAACTTTCAATATCGCCTAGTGTATATCACATGTTGCAATGAAAACCTGGCCCTGATCTAGGCTTTAGCTAACCGGTTTTACCAGACAATCTGGGGCGGAGCTTGCAAAAAAAGGACTGCACCCCTTTACCAATTGGGAACACCATTTTTAGAATTGAACTTTAACGAATAATCAAGCAAACACAGTTATGCTGTATTCAATGCACTCTCCAATATTTCGATGTACAAATAACACGTTTTATTCTATAAATCTTCAATACCAACAAAACACGATTTTAAACGTCCCAAAGACTCCATTTACAACACTTGACTTCTCTTTATGTAGTCGCTATCCGGTTGAATCAGGTTTTCACGGTTGTTTTCACGAATCAGGTCAAAATGGATAGGCATCGACTTTGTTCCTTCTCCTCCAATTGTTGTATTTTGCAATGAGGAAACGGTGGGATGAGCGTTGGTACAAATTGACATTAACACACAGTCATCATATTTAGCATACAAGAGGAAACACATTTGTTAACTTTTAGTCATATATCCATGCAAATTTCAAGCTTCCACAGGGATACAAAGGTAGACAATCACTGTTAAGAGAAATACTGAAACATAGATTCTTTCCGTGTTTCTTGTAATAAGAGGTCTAAGAGGTTCTTTACGTATGATGGAAATGTTTTCCAGAAATTTGACCTTTTTTTGCAAACCTGTTAACTCGGTTTGAATTCGTCACTGAAACCTAAGTATTTGTTTGTATATACTATGTTTCTTGTTCCTTAGCTATCTTCCAATTATTGCTGCAGTGTGTGCTAAAAACTTTCGGCGCTTTAAATCGCTCCATCTTTTAGATAAAGTAACTGAATAGCTCCCAGGTTCTTACTCGAGCTTCTAAAAAAATTACGCGTATTAATTCTGGTAAGAGATCATGATAGTAAGAATTCAATTTCTTCACTCCTCTATGGCTGTATTTGATGTTTCTTGCCAAGTACACAATGCTTTAATCTTAAGCAAGGCAACGATAAGTGATCCCTATTCTTTAATTTTTAATCAGGCATTTTATTGTTGAGCCCTGTGCTCCCAATTTGTTTGTTCTTGTCAAGCCTTTTCCCATAAGTAAAATGGCACTCAACATCGTTTTTGTGCAATTGGGTTTACAGTCTTTTCTATTATGAGTTTTATTGTGTTGTCATTCACTTTCGTTAGCTCATTGAAAGTATCTCTACATATCTTTAGTGATAGTCATTCTTGCCTACGTTTCTTTTAAGGTCTTGGATTTTGATTTCATTTTCATCTGAGACATGAATGGAAATACTTAAATAGCCATTTATTGAGTTGAATGTTAACCATTTTTATGCAGACTATGACATTAGTACATATTACAATTAAGGTGTAGCGAGCGATCGTATTAACATTGTTCATAATATTTCCTATCGACATCCGTTTAAGAATCTCATCGTTGTGAGCAGGAACACGGGTTTTTACTATTTTACAAGTCAGATGGATCTAAAAGGATTTAGCTCATATTCTCCTACAAATGTTTCTTTCATTTGAAAAGACGTGCAGAACAAGCACATTAATAGGTTAAATAGCAAATAATTAGTAACAATGTAGTGCTGCATGACTAACTCATAGCAAACAAAATTGAAAACCTGTAACTTTACCACCTTTTTGGAGGTCAAAACTATTTACCTGCGACTTTTGCCGTCTTCATAATGTTTGCTAAGAGACAGAATGGAACGCCTTTTTCCTTAAAAGAACAGCAAGATCACAGCTTCCTTAGGATGTTTTCATATAGTTTTATCACCGTACCAGTCATCTTCTCGGTTCCATTATCTGTCGCAGTACCAGAAATCAAGAGGTAATTTGATTGCTTAGCATGGATGTAGCTGAACTCGGTTTTGGTCTTCTTGAATCTCCAAAACAAGTCTATTATATATTATGTAATTTGATGGCAAAGGAAACATTTAATTGATATCACGTTCAACACAGAACTTAATCTCCACAAAAATCAATTCAGTTTTAATGATCCACAACTTACATTTTAAGAAGGACAGATGAAAAGTATGACCTGTTCAACATTGATCTAGTGCCACGTACGTTAATCAGGTCTGTCACTCCAAATATGTTCTCCAATTTTAATTTATGAAAGCTCATGCCATTGAACACACAGTCGGTCACTCGGCTCATGCACTTCGTGACGTTTTACATAAAGAAAATATAATAATGGTGATAGGTCTAAGATTAGAACTCAAATTTTCTTGATACGATAAACACACTTTGGCATCTACGTTAGACTCCCTTGAATCGATTTATGTTATTTATTATCACAATTTTCATCAAACAACAGGACTTACTTACAACTCACATCCACACACTGTCCAAATGTCTGTGTGCATGAACAACTTGTTTCAAATAACCTATCCCCACGAACTTCAAAATCATTGAGTTCTTTGATTTCTCAATGTTTCCCTCTTTCATATGATCTTCATAGTTTCAAGTCCAACAGTAATCATTGCCAATTAATGAGCGCTATGTCAAACTACTCATACGTTGTAACTAGTGGTGAAGAGAAATTGCCACTGGCTACGCTCCCAAATATCTTTTCGCTTAAAAAGTGGATATGATTACGCTATATTCCACTGATTACCCTTTGAAGTCTTCCGTTTTACACCGGTCGGAAAAATCCTGCGTCCAGCCCTGAGACTTCAAATTCATATTCAAATTCTTAATCGGCGTGAGTTCAATTAGATCAAGTCAATCTATCAGCTGCATTTGCATCTGTCTGGTGCTCTGGAAATATTTGCCTGGGTCAACTGCCCATGGTAGTAATAGTTAGCGTTTAATACTTTAAGTAACTTAAGGTTAAATTTAAATCAGAATAAAATGGAGAGCTTTAAAAGAGTCGAAAAGAAATTCAATGCCCTCAAAGTATGCGACCCATCTTTGCTGAAGGAATTTAGCTTAATTCTCACAAAGTATCGGAGCTGTCCTCAGAATCAGCTACCTAACGACAAGTTTGAATCTCTTAAAGTTTTGTTTCCATCAACTACAGTTACAGCTTTGAATATTTCATTATTTGATATTCTGCGTTTAAAGGAAGAGACAAATTATGAGGAGGATGACCTTGACAATCAGTGGAAGTTAATGAGCACTTGTCAAGCAAGGAGGAATGGTATCTGTGAAAGCAGTTTACAGGAGAGAGAATCGTTTACTGTAATTCTCGAGCAATTTTTACGCATTAAGAAACTGAAGGACATGTATCTGTGCCCCCGATAAGAACGATTATCAAAGGTTACTCAAGAGTATCTGGTGCTATGTTGTATCAAAGAGATTAAATGTTTGAGTGGTAAGTGACTGCACAAGATTCAGTAGTCTTAGAAAAATTATTTAACTTTCAACGACGCTATCTGTCAAAACGTCTTATGAAAAATGTTTGTGAAAATTGTACGATAATTCAAAGTTAACATTGTAACACGGTACTTAAGCAATTAAAGATATCATTTAAAAACCGAACACTGAACTCTTGTTCGCAAGCGTTCATGAAGTTTTTACGCTTTCTTACTTCCTTTTGAAAGCATCAAGTTTTCTAACTTACTTTGCCATTCGTGCTGTTTCCGTAGCTTTAGATTTGTGTTCTGCCAAATGTTGAGGACGTTCATAACAGAAGGTATTTGTCGACGAAAACCACAGCCATGTGTTTTCATTCTTGTTTACGCGAAACTAACGGGTGTTAAAGAGACGGAAACTGTATTTTCATCTCCTTTTCGCGAGAGAGAATTGAAATAGATTAATACCATAGCTGTTTACAGTTTGATTTCAAGAAAGTGGACGCAGTATTGCAATATAGTTCTAGAAGCAGAAATATTATATTATCTTGAGTTCTAATCAAATCGATTTTGTTCTCTCACAATTTTATTAAACTAATATTATTTCTTCCAAAACAACTGGCGTTCATGCATAGCTTAACCACAAATCTACGCTAATTCAATTTGCGGTTGTTGAAGACATTTTTTGGCAAGGCTTAGTCACTAAATTTCATTTCATGGCCCTCATAAAAATTTAGAAAGATGTAGCAACCTCTTCCGTTTAATTTAACAAAATCTCTAACATACTATCCAAAACTTGTTGTGGCTAACAAAACTAAAGTACATTGTAGCCAACACACTTTATGTTTGTTGTCTGCTTCGAAATTGTAAAGCAGATGAAATGTTGATTGCTTGTTAATAACTGAAATCGTTGATAGTAGTATCCAAAATGTTCAATCGGGTGTATACCATTGCATAGCCATGCCTATTTTTAATAAAAAAAACTTCGTGCCTTATTTGCCATGGAGATTTCTTATAGCCAAAGTAGCTTGAAGAGGCAAAGTTGGGAATTGACTTGTCTTGAAAAGATTTGTCAGACTTGTTTTTGTTTTACCGGGATGTTACAAGAAAGGCTGCTTGATTAAAAACGTAAAAAAGGTAGAGGGGATTAATGACATATGCATGTCACAAAGAAGATTTAAATATTACATGTGCTCCGTTGATTGAAAAGAATCTTATTGATACATATTGAAACAACAGTTAGTTATTTCATGACATTTATCACTTGCAATGACGAAGTAGTCCTACACCTGTTATTTTACTGCAAAGTTGCAAATTGCTCACTCGTCATCATGACTGATCAACTTGTTTCTGTATCGGTTTGCATCTCTTGTTTTAGTATTCATTAATGCATTCCTTGACAATGACATATACGAAGATTACACCATATATATGTTATGCAAGTAACACCACTGCCTGTAAATTGTCTGTAAATGAGGTTAACAAAAAACAAGGACTCAGTGTCCAGTCTGTAAGCCTAGATGTTGTAACTTAATGCCTTACATAACAAGTACCCTTCCGTATACTGAAAATAATTAGATATCATCTAGTTGTAGCATTGAAATAGCCGACTGCCAGCTTAATTGCAATATAAATTCATAGTTGATATTCGTGTAAATTCTCTCTGCGTTTTGGTGCTTCTTATTTTGCGAAATTGATTAAGATCGCAAAAACTAGCGACCTTATCTTGAGTTGTATCTGAACTATAGCACAAGAAACCTTCAGCACATACCAATTATTTCATAGTTTTGTAATTTATTAAATATCAAGGAGGTAAGATCGAGGTTCGTAATTTTCAAATTTACTTTTCCATTTTGCTGTTGCATGGCTCAAAATTGTCAAAAAATATTAATTATCAATCCCTGCTCTGCAAGTTTGATTTTTTATTAGCAATTTGAAATTTCACAATCGCTTGAAAGATCGTTTAAATGAACAATCAACGCTTTAAAGGAGCTTCGACCTTTAACACTTTTGTATCGCAATTTTTGCGACCGGCTTAGAATAGCGCGTCGCACTCGGTCATTTCTGCAGGGGCGAACACCTTGGAGGGTGAGGAGGTGGATCAGTCCCAAAAGTTTGAAATTCAGTTCGGAGGGACGTTCAAGACCTGTTGCAGCCTTCCACCGGGGGTTATTTTAATTTTCGGGTCAAAACGAATTGTACTCACTCCTCGCTAGACTAAATTTTGAATAACAGCAAAGTATAGTTTTCATCCATTAATCAAAACCATAGTCAACAATATGTACTAATTCAACTTTTGAATGGGGGATTTGAATGCTCGTGGGAGCTTGCTAAGATACTCAATATCATGCCTGTCTCTATGGTATCATGAATGACAACGATATTCTGGGAAACAGGTTTCTTAGCCTTCTTAAAGGGACAACAAAAACGGGGTTCGTACCAAAGTTTAAAGCCACAAAGCAAGATCTTGTGCCACACTTTCGATACAAAGTTACCTGCGGGATCTGCTAGAAGAAAATACACATTGATTACAAAGAAACCCACAGTAAACTTACACTTCCAGGTTATAATGCAAAAACATTGCCTACTCTACCAAAGAAGAAACAGACTCAGGTTTGTAAAATCTATTCCATTTACTGTCAGAAAGCTATCACTATTATCATATTCTGGTGAAGTTGAAGATAAAAGCCTCATCAGTCTGTTTGTAAGCCTTTTCTCTGCTGATTGCAAGCCTGATGAGGACTCTTTCCTTGTAAAGGTAAACATTTTCTGTCCGCATTGCAAAGAAAGCAAGTTAAAATTACCTTGTTCAGTTCGAATGGCTGCCTACTATTGCAAACAATTCAAGACTCTTCCCATTAACAGAAAAGTACTTGCATCTTACGTTAACTGCACGTATCGCAGTTGCCTCAAATGAGCGTAGTTTTTTAAATCTTAAACTCATCAAAACATTGTTGCCCTGGACAATGAAAGAATCAAGCACGTTATGAGACAGGATTGATTTAGAGGAAGTAGTGAAGAGGAGGCCAAGTTGCTAAAATTAGGTTAAATTATTTGCACTGGTAAAAAGAAAAAGGATTCATGAAAATGTAGACCTAGGAGCATGTATTAAGACTGCGTTTACATGGGACCGGTCAAATATTTGTTCAGTCATGCTTTGCACTTGCACAGGACCTTGGTAAGTGACCTCAAATTTGGTCAGCTATCCGTGGGAACCTATACTTTTTATAAACTCAACCGACCAAGTTCACGAATTGCCTTGTGTAAACAGCTTTGACTGGTCAAATATTTGCACGATACAACAAAGAGGGTGCTTTTCCGTGATTAAGAGGCCGAAAACAATTGTTGAGCCAAGGTATCTTCTCACTTAGTTTGTCATCCTGGTATTTTGCATCTTATCTTGATAAATATAATGCCTGCTTTTACAGACCCTTCGATTACAGTTTGGTATAGTGTAACTGATTCTCAGTCCAATTTTTACAAATTTGGTTGGAAACAACTTTACAACGCCCCAATGAATTTTGAGAGGTGCGTCCCTGCATTTCTGCATCGTATTTTGCAATGCATTACCACTCATTTCGCGCCCCGTGTTGTGCATCTGTTGCTAAATGTGATAGAGGGATGTCTCTGCCCTTTCATGCCATGCCTCAGTATTCGCAATTCTGATGACATGATTAACGCTCGAAGATTACATCCCGAATACAAAACAAGTTTTAACTACAAATATAAGTGCTCACATTATTTAATTGCCCTGCAAACATCTCATATAAGCATGATGAAGTTACGTATTGATGGAAACAAAGTTTAGCAAATGCTCATGCTACTAATTGTCTTTATAATGTCTATCACAAGCAGCTTAAAAAAGGACAGAATGTACCACTGATAAATCTCAAAAGATTTAACAGTAAAGTAATGCAATTACAAACTAGAAATACTAGGAGAACGTAAACCTCCGCCAAGCCAGTGGAGTCAAGGTGGCATTTCCAGTTTCCTGAATATTCAAATGAGCTGTACCAATAGTTATGGTAACTACGGTTTTCCCACGAGGATTTCTACAGTAGTTGAGGCTTAAGGAGGATATCATTACTAAAATAATTTAGAATCTAGAATTTGATACGCGTAAGGACCGGCTTAAGCCAATCAGAATACCAGCATCCTGTAATAATTTCAGCAGAATATGTTTAAAACTTTTTGAGTCATTTTACTAAAAGACAGAGAAATAAACAACTAAACAGACTCCAGCAAGAACATAACCTTCTTGGCGCAGATGATAATAACTATCCAATAAGTTGGCAATTAAAATGTCGTCTAGGATTAAATCCACTCTCGAGAATACACACAATGGCAGTTACTACGTAGAGAGAGTATAGAAACAATGTTTATTGAGTACTAAAGAACAAGTGTCATACATTAACTATCTTGAAATGCTATAAATTGGACAATAATTTGTCTAAACACTGTTATTTGTCATAGGAGGTAGTTGGACACAAGCACTCATGTTACAGAGGACAGAGGGTGGCTAATTCGTAGGTCAGTGTACAAGGAGTGTAAAAAGAGACAAATTGTATGACTTTTCCCATGTAGCTTACGCAAGAAATGTCTTCCAGCAATGTTTCCATTGCTTACATAAGAACTCCTTTTACATATATCATCCACTTCCAAATCCTCCCTTTGTCGACCTTTCATTAGATTTTCAGAAAGGAAATACGTTCTCTCCTTGAAAATTTGCGAAATTGCGCTAAAATCATACTTAAAAGCTTTTTTCGTCTGGCACTCTGAATTCAGAGTATGAAACTTCAGAAAGGAAAGCATATATATGTGGCAACCTATTTATGCGAAAGATGTAGCAAAAGTAGCCAATCATAACCAAGAAAGGAAACAAAGAAAGAGAAAATGAAGAGACAAAACATTATTGGACGATCTAGCTGTGCCGATTATCCGAAAATTCTCGTCCTTATATATTTTGGGGCATTCTGAATTTTCTAGTAAATGTTGGCCTATGGCAGAAGTTCGCTTTTCATTTTCGTTTTGCAAGCGCGAGATGACTGTTTTCTAGGAGGAATTGATGCTTGGCGTACAGTGGCTGGAACATGTTGTTTGATCCTGTCACCCAATCTTTGAGA
>JANTCA010086131.1:0-14099 GCA_024741275.1 Chironex yamaguchii | reverse complement strand
GGTCAATTACATCTGTCGAAATCACAGTTTGTATACAAATCATCTGACCTATTACATAGTTATGTGGTCCTATTACATTGAGTTAGCTTGAGTTTACAGATATGTAATGACTTCCATTGCTGAGCAATGCTAAAGTTGTACCGAGGCTATAATATCCACAGTTATTGTTGACAATATGGTGATCAACTGTATTTAGACTTCTGTAAATCAAGAAAAATGTAAATCAATTTTGTTACATGCATAGGTTAATCCTAAACACTTCTTTTCTACCTGTACATACCTGCATTCTGCACTAGTCATAAATCTGGCTGCATATGTTACTGGTTTCCAACCTTTCAATGCAACTGTAACCAAACTGCTCCTATGCTATCTTTTGACACATCTGCACTAACTATTGTGTTTAATGCTGGGTCGAAATAGCCCAACACTGGACTTGACTCTAAACAATTTTCAAGATCTGCCCACTCCGTTTCATGTGATGCTGACCATGAAAATTGTACTGAGTTTTGCAGTAAAGACCTGAGAACTGTTTCTGTGAGCTGGAAAATGAATAAACTAGGTAGTTAACCATACCCAAGAAACTTTGTCACGACTGTTTGTCTGTTGGTTTAAGCAAATTATTAATAGCTACTAGCCTTACGTGCCAAAATCCCTCAACTAAATCTAGCTCTGAGATTGTTCACCTTCAAGCTGTGTACTAATATCTTCCCTACGACGTGATGTTGTCTCATAATGTACTTGTTCAAGTCTTTTAGGTCAATACATAAACGAAGTTTATCATTAGGTTTCCGTACAATCACTAGTGACTTTACTCATTCTGTAGGTTAATCTAGTATAGTGATAACACCTTGTTTGACTATATGTTCTGGTTCTGCTTTAAATTCTGCTTATAGTGGTATAGGTAGTTTCCTTGGTGGGTGTACTACTGGTTCAGCCCCATCCTTAAGCTTGATGCTGTATTCAAAAGGAAGAGTGCCTAAACTATAATCGACTAAGTCCTGATCTAGTTTATCAATCTGTCTCACTGGTATCCTGCGAATTAATCCTAGGCTAGCACAATCTTGTCTGCCTAAAATTGTTTTCTTGTCTTCTGGTAATACAATAAAAGATGCATTGTAGTTTTGACTTCTAACTCTAACATCAAGCTTACAAAGATCTTTGCTCTGTATTGCACACTTGTTATATTCAAGCAATTTGACATGTGTTTGTTTAACTGTAGCGCTAGTGTTTAACAAAGACAAATGAGACTCTGTGATCAGAGTGGTTCTGCTTCTTACACTTACTGCAGTAAACTTCAACTTAAACACTACCCATTTGTTTGTCAGCTATGGCCGGTATGGCCTGTTCTCTTCGGAAAGGTTTAAGGTGTTGAAAATCCTTGCAGTAGGTGTTAATGTCCAGGACAAGCGGCTTTGGAGGCCGAATCGCAAAGTCCATACTGCTGACCTGAATTTAGTTTACACCATCAATCCCATTGGATTTCATGCAATTTTTGAATCGTTTTCACTCCTGCTACCATATAAACATGACTAGCAAATTGTAAATGAGCAACTGTCTTCAAATCAGTAAACCAATTTACAGCAACAAAATATACCCAAGATTTCTTACAAGTGATACATTTTATCTTGCTAGCCAAACTGTATTAATTCTGCTGAAGAGGTTAAGCAAAGACAAGAGGTTGCTATCATTTTATACAGTGAGTAAGCCACAAGAGACAAAAAATGAGTTTCTGGTCAGCACAGAAAAAATTTTTAAGCACCTCTCTGGCACACAGTAAATGTCATTTACCAATAAAGAAGAAAACACAGAATTGCTTCTAGCAATTTTGGCAGTGCCACAACAAAATACCACAATAATATGACATAACACTTAATACTGATCTAGGATGTCTAAATACCAGCACCCAAGTTAGAACACAATAACATAATACTAGTAAAAAATGATACGATAGATGACAAAGTTATTTTACAAATATATAATTCATTTCCCCATGTCCACACAGCTATAATTGATATCATATGAAAGTACAGCATAATCATTTTTAAATCTGAGGTTTGATTGTATATCCATCTATTGGCAAGTAAGATATAATTAAAGTCCTTTGATGACAGTCAAAAATGATACGACCAAAGAAGATAGCCTGTTATCAATGTTTTTGAAACAAATAATGATTAATCTTATGTAAAAGAATGCACCTAAAATTACACATATACTTATATATACTTGATATTCTAATATATGATTACAACACCAAACATTTTAATTTACATTAACTACCATTTATATGGGCATTAACACAGATACCAAAGAAAAAATACTACCGTTAGAAAATGTCTTGTGAAACTTCACCATTAAAACCTCAGACCTATAATTAGCCTGCATTGTACATCAACTGTTAGAGCATACCTTTGGCAGCAAAATCAGCTTTTACTCTAATTTGTTTTACCAGCAATGGTCTTTGTAACCCAATATTTATGTTAATATCAACAAAATATGCAGTTAGAACCAAAGCTGGTTCAAGTATACAGACATATGTTAAATTTATAAAATAGCCTACATCTAGTTAACTAAAATACTATTCAGAGCCACCGTGGTATAGTGGATAAGACAACAAGCTTGCAAGCTAGAGGTTACAAGTTCAAAACCAAATCGCTAGAAACAAAATATCATTGGCGAGAGAAGGTAATGGAAACCCACTCTCATAAAGGTCTGTCTTCCTAATAAAATTCCCTAACCTACAAATTAAGATACTTATAAATGAATACATTTTTAAACATACAACATAGGGAATAAGAATTCAGCCATTCCTGCAAACAAAATCTTTAGCTAATCTTGTTATTCACTGTCAAGTGGTCATACTAGTGGTTTTAATTGAGATTCAAGCATCATGGCATTCTAAGACTTCCTAGTTCTTCAGAGGTTTGTCTTATGAGACACTGGTTTGAGCAGCCATTACCTATTAGCAGAGAAATAAAATTGCCCACTATGTATCAACATGAAATTGGCCAGTTAGCTTACATAACTTTGGGTATAATCAAGTTCTATTATTTCATTGAATAATATCAGCAATAACAACCAGCAGTTTACACAGCAAATGTGATAAATAATAAAGAGGATTCACCGCTCCATCTTGCATGTTAGCCAAACAAGTAAAAACCGGTTTAAAATCTAGCTTTTTTTGAAACAAGGCCTGCCATGTATAGCGTCGTCCTGGGTTTTCATGCTATCGTGTCCACGGTGTACTTTTCCATGAACCATGGCACACACTCGAGCACATGACAGAAAAAACAAAGTTTGACACATTTAACAAGGCCACTGGTCAATGATCACGATAGTAGGGTAAACGGTTCCAATTAAAACTGGCAATTAATGCTTCCTTATCTTAACATCAAACCTTTAAGACTTACTCCACCTTAGAATCTATAAATGAAAGAATGAGGTCAATAAATTCCTTTCCATTAGGCTTGTCCTTAAACGAGTTAAAGCTCTCCTCTTCTTCCTTTGGGCTAAGGATGTTTTTTGACTTCAACGCTGGCAAGATCTTGTCCACCATTAATGCAGTGCTAAGCTCTGGATGACCTTGAATACCCAGAATCCCCTTACAATATTCAAGAATTTCATAGTCACACGATTCCGAAGTGGCTAGCACTTCTGATCCTGGGGCCGGGCTTACGACACTATCACCATGTGACTGATTAATGAGTGCCGGCCTCGTTGTCTTTGCTGGAAAATCTTCCATGTACGGCTTTTCCTTCAATTTTTCCGTCAGTTTGATTTCTTCCGTGCGAAAAACAAATTTACCTGACGGATTTTTGGCCACTACGCCTCCAAAAGCCTTGTTGATGACCTGATGCCCAAAGCATATTCCAACCACTTTGGGTGCAGTATGATCGAGGTAACATTGCTTTTTACATAAACGTAAGAATTCTTCCAGGTTTCTTATCCAGTCCTTATTGTCATTTGCCGAATAATGTGATCCTGAAATGATAAACCCTGAGTACTTTTGCAAATCGTCTTCACTTGGAAGTTTGCCAGTTACAGCTGGGATGTAGGTGAAGTTATCCACCGGTTTGGAGGCCATCGATGAAAATACATCAACTAACAACTTGCCACATCCCTCTTCGAAGCCCCATTTCTCTGCATCTTCACAGACAAGGAATCCAATTTTCTTTCCTGACGATAAATTTTCTTTGTGAGTGCCCATGAATGCAGTTATTCGTTGATACCGACGATAAATCCTCAGCATTGACTTACCCTTCTGCGGCGTTAACAATCTTTAACATCAACGTGGGTCCACTTATGATCAAAGGTCGAAGACTTTACATGACGTCATTTTCCGCAAAATCTCGGATCGAGGCTGAAGAATTAATCGCCTCCCTGCTCCCCGTAACACTCCAAATGGAACAGAAGCAAGCAAAATTGAAGGGATCCAAGGCAGAGTAGGGATCATATAATAAATTAACATTAATTTCTGGTTCCTTGCCAATACTTCGTGAGATAAAATAGTGACCCCTAAATTGAAATTTATTTCTACCGGGAGCGATAGATATGGCAGAGCACAGAGCCAGGCACACAACCATAGGATTGAAAAATACAACACTAGTAGGAAAATATGTTAACTTGTGGTAGTAAAGGAGGACACTAGACCCAGCTATGGTATCCTATACATGAAAGAATTCCACCTAGAAGCAAAATATTGCTAATTAGCTATCCAATTAATTACAGGTAAATGTAGCAATAATATTATTTAAGCAATATGTCTGATGAGTCAAAAGTGAAACAAAATAATTGTTCCTAATGGTACAAAATTTAAATTTCAAGTACACAGAACATTGTTTAGCCCCGAACAATTTTTTGGTTGAAAAATGAGCGACCATTCCTTGATAGATTCTAGCAACAACATCCTCTAGATACCCGTTTTCAAAGCTGAGAAGAGATTTCACTTTTCCCAGTTCCAAATTTAGCTTAAATTTTGAATAAATAAAAAGTGGCCAATGCACAAGTGATCTGAAGAGGTTACGTTTTCCCTTTTTTGAACAAAAAGAATCCAAGTGAATTCATTAACCAGTAAAAGTGACTTCTGCTAATTAGTCTCATTACATTAGTCTCAGTTTTTCCCACAAAAATATTTAGAAAATGTAAACAAACCATCTTCTTAATTTTCTGCTGTACAATCAATCCGTGTGAAAACACAGGTTTAAACGCTGCAGTGAATTGTTTTTCTGCTGTCAGTTCCCGAACTATTGTCACGACAAGAAAAATCTTGCCATCCATTCTTAAGGACAGCCTACTGTGACGATTCTGTTATAATGGTTGTATTGCAATTTGTTTGTTTTGTTGACATTTAGTGATGATAAGGACTGATTCATCAGCAGGGTGGGTGAGTGCCTTGATGAGTGTTTGCTTTGTTCTGGGTGTCTCCGAACACCATCCTGGAAACGTCTGGTTTGAGAACGTGGTTCCCTAATAATTTTTATAGTAATGATGGTATTTTATTATTTTGGTTGAATGCTTGAAACACCCGTCTATAATTCTCAATTTTTCTTGTATGTCATTCGGTATTTTGCCAGAGAAATGATTGGTTAGTTTTTTTAATAAAGGTGGGGGATAATGATGATTTGTAGCTTGTCATGAGTAAGGGTTTGTTACTAAATGAGTTGCTCTCTAAGTGAGAGTGTATTAGGATATTTCATTTAAACTGGACTCTGTCTGATTGCTCTATTGTGACTTGCATTCACTCTATTGTGATTCTGTTCTTTGGATTAATGTTGTACTGTTGTGGATGATTTTGTAAATAAACTCTTATTATTTTTCAATGGCCATCTTGTTGATTAATTGGCAAAGTTTCTGGAGTGCATACTGATTACAAACGGACGTTTCTACCACCATTCTTCAGACTCTGAACCCTGCTTGTTACAGATACGTTATAAACATTTTGGGTTATTTTGCAAACTAACCAAACTACCAAATACCAACCAACCAAGTAACCAACTACCAAACAACCAACTACCAAACAACCAACTACCAAACAACCAACTAACAAAAAACCAACCGCCAAACAACCAACTACCAAACAACCAACTAACAAAAAACCAACTACCAAACAACCAACTACCAAACAACCAACTACCAAACAACCAACTACCAAATAACCAACTATCAAACAACCAACTAACCACCAACCAACTACCAAACAACTACCAAACAACCAACTACCAAACAACCAACTACCAAACAACCGACTACCAAATAACCAACTACCAAACAACCAAACAACCAACTACCAAACAACCAACTACCAAATAACCAACTACCAAACTACCAACTACCAACCAACCAACTAACAACCAACAAACAAACAAGCAACTACCAAACAACCAACTACCAGACAACCAACTACCAAATAGCCAACTACCAAACAACCAACATAAACCTGGTGAAAACACAACCTCCTTGCGGCAGGTAAATATATTTGCCAGAAACAGCAGTTGTTGAAGTTGATACACGTACCTAACACAAAAAAGCTTAACTGTAGATGAAGTTTATGCAGATGACAAACTCAGAGTTTAGGTCGCATTTCTCAAAGATTGGGCAAACAACTTCAGCCAGAGTACACAAAGCATCAATTCCTCCAAGAGAACCGTCATCTCTTGCTTGCAAAGCAAAAATGACTACACAAACATGGGATTCTACCATAGGACAACATTTACTAGGAAATTCACAATCCAACAGAAATGCATTAGGACAATAAATATTGCCAAAAAATTGGCACTGCTAGATTGTCCTTTGATCTTAGGGTATTGGGATCTGTCAACATTAAAACAAGGTAACCAGTACTCTGTAGGCAGAAGAGTTCATTTTTTCACATGGACTCTTTCAATAATGCTTTGTTTGTTTCTGTTCTTTTCCTATCGCTTTTGACTAACAATCCACGTTTCTTATAAAATTGTTGCCAAATATCTATACTTTCCATTCTGATGGTTCATACTCTGGAGAGTGTCAGGGGAAAATTCTTTTAAGCATGTTTATAGGGCAATTTTCCAACGTGATGTTAACCGCAAATAGCTGTTAAGAAATTTGTCTTATATAATTAAGTTCTAGCGTGTTACTGATCACAAAAATTCGTCAGAATCCGTTCCTCGGTGTGATGAAGAATGTAAATCTCCCTTCTCTTATTGTGAACGAAGATATGACAAGAATGACGCTGTCTGGAAGTAAGTATGCCAGAATCTCACGATTCCAGTATCCCACAGATAAACAGACGTGTAACTTCTCAAAATATTTTATACCATGTATCCAAGAATAAAAAGTTTGTTAGATCAACTAACAGAGATTCAACAAAAGAAAGAATATATTTTTTGCTTCTTAAATGTTGTTAATCGTGGTGGCGGGTCTGCAGGAGGTCCGATGGCTGGACTCAGGAGAGGCAGATGGTGGGGAGTGCAGACTGCTCTGAGTGATCACAGCTCATTGCACGTTCAAAGTGTTGTAGTCGCTCTACACCGTCGGGTTGTCGCCTCTCTGGTCACCTGAAAGCCTCTGGGCCCTCTGTTCATCTACTCCAGACTACATAACACTTGTGGATTTATCTCTGTACTCAGCTGCTATGCTCCAACTGAACAGCGAACAGAATGAGAGAAGAACAGTCCAGAAACCAGCTATAGGTCGTTTGTCTCAAGTTTAATTAATGTCGAGTTCTCAAAGTGAAAATCGTTTCATTTACGAGATCAGTGATTAAAACGAATTGCAATGAAAGACAGAGCTCATGACACTTTGGAAATTTCATGGAAAGACCTTTAACCGAAAGCAAGTTGCCTTGGTCACTAAGCCAAACAGGCCATAAAAAGGATAAACAGTTCATATGAAGGCTAAACAGTCCATATAAAGGTCAAAAGATTATTTGGTAATTACTGGAAATTTCGATGGTCACATTGTAAAATTAGAAGTTCATCAGTTTAATACGAGCATTGCAAACCGCAGAGGAAAACCTTAACTAGGAAAGTATCAAATGTAAACTAACTAATCTATGCTTGTGCAGCTTACTACTATTGCTGGTACTTGAATGTTATCTTAATCTTATGGTTCATGAGTCAAACTGTCCATGCGAGGAAGCAAAGCGCATTTTAACAATGAAATTTTCATAGCCAGATTAAATTTTCTACTGCATCTGTCACGTATTGGATCCTTCTTAGAATATTAAGTAAACTGGCAGTAACGCCAGGCTAAATGTGGCTATAGTACTCAATGTAAGGTCGAATAGTAGAGTTGTATTTTGGTAGTAACAATTTTAGGTTCAGTAGTGTGTTATGTGCTGCATGCTCTAAGTAGTGTACTTTGTGCTGCGTGCTGTATATGTAACTAGATTGTGTCTCAGCCTCTGTCTGATACTGAGGATTTTGTAATGGCTGTAGGATAGCGCACGCAGCTCTTTGTTCTAGACGTCAGTACGACGTATGTTAGGCTAATAGACGGTTGTCTATATTATCGTTGATGTAGTTTATGTTAGAAAAACGTTGCTGTGACTTATATTAAGTTAGTTGATAATTGTTGCTGTTGGTTAATAACGAAGGAAATCAAACATTTTTGGATTGCTATTCGATCACGACAAACTTTCACTGCGCATCGGGTCCCATTATTGTACAGACTAAGTTTATTCTCTGGGGCAAGTGGGTTGCATGCACAAAGAATAGAACCAACTTTCATTGCTGCAGATTTAGCAATTAAGTTAACGTACCCTTTTTAGGAGGTTTCACTTGTGTAGATAACACCAAGAAGGCAAAAAGAATTATTTTTTCCAGGTACCTCGTTCTATTAACTGAAATAGCAGAAAGAAATGACTCTGTAGAGCCATTAAAAAGCATTGTTTTGGCTACATTGAAGGCAAGAAGTCACTTTTGTCCCAACGTAATAATAACATAGGATATTCTCCATCTAAGCAGCCAAATCAATCTTGTAAGAGATTCTTTTACTAGGCTATAAGCATGTAGAATCATTAGCATAGATAGCCAACTTTTAGATAACCTACTTAGGAAGACCACCTAGAAAAAGTAGAAAAAGGACAAAGCTGAGGATCAAACTCAGGAGAACACCTGTGCTTAGAGTGCATTTGTGTGCAGAGTGATTAACAAGAACATCTTGATCTTGCGATCATAGGAAAAGAAAGAGATTATATCAAACATTTCTTTAGTTCAATTACCCGGATATCTTCAGGACCTACAACGTTAAAAGAATCAAGATTAACAATTATAGATTTCGTCAGATGACCAATAGCCCACAAGATTCGTAAAAATCTCGAGCCAGAATACGTTAAGAATGAAGTCCCCAAAGCTGTCCCAGGAACCAAGCTAAACGTTTTCTATAGAAAGGAAACTATAGTTTTGAAGTCTAAAAATCTTAAGCCTGTATTGCCAGAGCTACCTAACAGAATACTGCAGGCGTCCTGCAAGTGTCAAGGTTAGATGCCAGGAAGAGATTCAGCAGATCAGATGATTGGTAAGATCATTTTAGAGAAGGAATAGTTGGATTATTGGCATCTGATTTAAAAATGATACGCTGATGTATTATATTTGTTTCAAGAAAATATGATTAAGCCATTGAAAAATGAGAGTCCCTTGTTATAACAATAGTACTAGACGGTTTTGATATGTATGAAGTAAGACAATTGTGGCCTTAGGATTGCCCTCTAGACCAGCATGAAGGGAAATTACTCATGTATGAAATGGCATCACAAAACCCTCACCATTATGTCATTATCGGCAGAGCAGCCTCTCTATGCACTAGCAAAAAAGCTTCTCCATTTAACTACTAGTCGGAAAGTAGCAACCACAAAAATAGTCACCAGGGACCATGAACTGAAGTAACCACATTTCCAGAGACAGTTTGGAATAATGACATTGTCAAACGATTCGTCCTCAATGTGCCCGATAGCACAAGCTCAAATACTCAGGAAAAAGAAATAAAGGCTGACAATCAGCAGACCCTGTCTTTTCTAAAGTAACGTAATTTAGTTACAACTCAAGATATGATGATCCTTTCTACAAATGTCGTGCATGTACCTGAAGCTATGAAAACACTAATGCTAGGAGGAAAAGAGAGTCAAATTGTTGAGCTAAATTGCACGAGTGACATTTAGCTCAGCCATTTGACTCATGTGTGCGGCTTTTTTTTGAGAATTTTGACGCATGAGCCAAATCTCAAGATATCAAAACAGTTGGATAATTTTTGTCACTCGTGCCATTTTGCTCATAGTGTGCGGTGGTCTGAGCATTTTTGCTCGTGATCTCAGCAATACTACCCATGTCCTTTCCCAAACAAAACAAAAAGAAAGTGTGCAAAAAGTTAATTTCAAAATGGCAGATTACTCATCGTCGTCATCTTCGGAAGCAGAATTTGAAGAAGACGCTCTTTTGCTTATGTTGCTAGTTAGGCGTCGTCGCTACCGTCAATTGAGAGCTAGTTGTAGGAAAATGTGAGCTAGACCATAGATTCTGAGACATTTACAAAATCATTTCAATCTAAGCAATGGAACTGGCGGAATTTTTCTTGGTCTTCGCAGAACTCTCGAGGGGAAATTTCAAAAAGCTCCTTGCATAGTATGTCTGAGAATCTATGGTCTAGCCCACATTTTCCTACAACTAGCTCTCAATTGACGGTATGAAAGACACCTAAGTGGCAACATAAGGAAAAGAGCGTCTTTTTCAAATTCTGCTTCCGAAGATGACGACGATGAGTAATCTGCCATTTTGAAATTAAAATTTTTTGCGCGCTTTCTTTTTGTTTTGTTTGGGAGAGAGCATGCGTAGTATTGCTGGGATCGTGAGCAAAAATGGTGAGACAGCCGCACACGGTGAGCAAAATGGCACGAGTGACAAAAATTATCCAACTGTTTTGATGTCTTGAGATTTTGCTCATGAGCCAAAATTTGCAGCAAAAAACCGCCGCACACGTGAATCAAATGGCTTACCTAAACGTCGCTCGTGCTGTTTAGCTCAGCCATTTGACTATCGTGTGCACCTAGCATAAGAGTTTACCCAACTGGATGTCGGGGCCGTGTCAGGTACCAATATCCTTGACAGGGAGATTACTGAGATAAAAAGTGACTGGCTTGATTTCACCAAAACGTTTGAATATCAACAGAAAACTCACCGATAGTTTGTGTCAAGTCGTACCCAAGCTTGAAACTTGTAAAGGGAGGATGCTACCGGCGAAGATAGCAAATATGGTTTAAAAGATATGCCTTATGCACTGGCATTTTCTGCTTCTAATAAGTAGGAGATGAAATGAGTACAAGATCCACAAAATGGCTTATTTCCTTTGTTGACAGTAACAATAAAAACATGACGCAGGACAAAAACATTTCACCCATATCGTTAAATTCGCAGGTTCCTGCAAATCAACCTGGGGATTTTCACAGTCAGATCTACCTATGAAAACACAAATCTCAGCTGGAACTCTATTAGCAAATGCAGTCTTATCATACGTCAGCCTGTTAATTGCAGTTGAACTTTGCTGTCCGATGAGATCGTTAGCCATATTTTATAGACCAGGTGGTAGTATGACATCACAAGCACTGCGATCCGCATTACTATGACTACTCGCTAAACTCCTGAAGTGCTCTTTTGAACGATTGCGGATAGTCACTTACTTACAGCACTGTCATACTTTGCTTTCTTGTCATAGCGGGTGAATTTTCTTTTGTTGTTGGCATCTGATATAAGTGCGATATGATAAGATCTGCTTAGTAGCCATACAGTGCGGCCTGGCTTTTTTCTTCGTCAGGGAGGGGCGCATGGAAATGCTGCCCCTTCATAAGAAAAACATAGTTGTCAAGCTTACTAGGAGAGAGATTAGCAACGTTGAAATTTTCTTATGACATGTAAATTTTAATAATGTTTGGGAGAGAAAAACCGATTCCCACATAAGCACAATCTGCTGAACAAGACATTAAAAAGAAAACGGAAAGAAATTGACTTATAAGTTCTGGCTAGTTTCCTTGATAGGACAAATGTTCTGTGAATCAGACAAATTTTATCTTTAAGGCCAAGTCTACATCTCCTGCGCAACATACCATTAATAAGAAAATGTTTTTACTTCTTAAGCACATCTAAGCTAGACAGAGGACAATAATACGTAACAAGATAGACCCTTAGTTTCACTACTTATAAAATTTAAGCTTTTCTTATTGACAAGTTTGTTTTATCGCTGTCTTTAACAAATTTAAAGTGGTCAAAAATTAGTATGAATGAATCATTATTTCCTGGAGCATGGTTTATTTCAAACATTCAAAAGTGACAACTTTTAAGAAAATAGTCAATAACACCTTTATCATTAATGTTGTTTCTTTTTTGCATTAATTAAGATTATCTCTAAGGGTTACCGAAAGCAGTTATGAAAAACGATCAAATGTGACAGAGTTTAGCAAAAATGTTTCCAAAGTTCGTTTGAGGTTTTTACAAACAATGTAATCTGATGTTGTACAGCTATGGGCAACAACTTTTTGATGGTAATTTCGAAAAGAGATTTTAATCTTTCTTGGATTTTGCTTGATCTTATCCGCGTGTTGTTCCTCCTTGAGTGCTGAAAATGATCTTACTGTAGTAGGGGAGCCAACAAGGATGGCCACAGCAATGCAATACACCTACCATAGAATTGGGTATGCCTCAATCAACTTGAAATTTGCGTGACAGATGACAGCAAGCGCATCAGTGAAGGAAGATGGCGTTATTCTCTGTTTCTAACCCACTGTTTTTATAAGCACCTATGATCCTCGCCATTCTGATTTGCGCACAATCCTCATCTATGATAATATCAACATCACCACTAGCATCATCATCATCATCATAGTTACGACCACCATCATTCTCATCATTATCATCATCATCACCGATATCTGTGCCATCTTCATTTGTCTTGGAAGTTTAAATAGCTCGTTTGTGACATTTCAGCTTGTCTATCGGTCTAAAACTTTTCAGTGCCCTCTGAAGATCACGAGATGTCTTGTACTGTTGCAGGAGGCAAGAAATGCTCCTCTTGAGGCAATGAATGAGAAAGCTTTAACAATGGTTATTTCTTCTTAAAAAGCTTCTTGATTCCAATGGACATTCAATCCATTGCAACATGGAATGCCTCGTGCTTCGAACAATCGGACGCTGTCAACAGAATTGTTCTGCAAGTATATGCCCGTTCTAAAGTGCACGCCTTAACAATAACAGTTCTGTTATGACTGATTTTTTCAGCCATGAATGCAAATTTCAAAATCGCCTTGAAAATCTGCGAGATTGCGCTAAAAACATACTTAAAAGCTTTTACAGTCTGACACTCTTCAGAGCCTGAAAAGTCAGCAAGGAAAGTATATGTATATGGCAACCTATTTATACGAAACATGTAGCAAAACTAGCCAATCCTAGACAAAAAAGCAAACAACGAAAGAGAATATGAAGAAACAAAACAATATTGGAAGAGTCCAAGTGAAAAAACGAACTCTTTCTGCCCACAGAGTACTGGTTTTCGTGTTTTAATGTTTTCTAGGAAATATTGGCCTATGGCAGAATCGCATTTTTCGGCAGTCATTTTCGCTTTGCAAGCGCGAGATGGCAATTCTCCAGGGGGAATTGATGCTTGGCGTACAGTGGCTGGAACATGTTGTTTGATCTCTGACACAATCTTTGAGAAGTGCGACCTACATACCGAGCTTCACATCGGCTCACAAATTAATATACTACTAAGCTTTGTTGTGTGGTAGGTTGACAATCCTTGTTAATGGATGGCAAGATCTTCCTAGTGGTCAAAACAATTCTTGGATAAATGGCAGAGAAAAACTTAACAACAGCTATTTCAATCTACGTTTCTTTGTTTTTCTGAGTGTTTCACAATAATGATAACGATAATGACGATGATGATGATAGTAATAATAATGGAAACTTTTTATTCCTTACAAATACAACTGTACATGATGACACGCATCACTCTCAATTAGGCATGATGGGGAACTTTACAGGTTCTAAAAGCGAATTAAAATGTCCATTAAGATAAAATGAAAAATATGCAGTTAATCCGTCTGAAATGTAAAAGTTGTCCACATCTTGACAGAAGGGAATTTA
>JANTCA010086130.1:17775-35234 GCA_024741275.1 Chironex yamaguchii | reverse complement strand
GAAGTAGGACTCCAGCAAAGTATTATGAAACCAATTCACGCCAATTGGTTATTGGGATTGTATGACCACCTTCGCAAAGTGTCGCAAGCAGTAAAAAAAGGATTTGATATGGCTCGAAATGGAGAATCCATTCCCAGACTTAGAGTGAAACGCTGTACACTCTTTTTTAGCAAGTAGGTTTCGTTGAAAAGATGACATGAAATAAATACCGTTTATCTTTACATCCTTGTTGAGGAAGTTACATTTTCGTTCATGAGTTCGGAAGCTACTGTGGGGTAAAAAAGGTCCCAAATTTTGTCCGAAATTGTCCGAAATGATTTGAAAAGCGTCCGAAAATGTTTTGTCCGAAAATAAAACGTCTGAAATATTTTCGTAATTAATGTAAGCAGAAATAGTGAATAAAACAGAAAAATGAATACTTTGAAATCACAACCTTTTTCAAATAGAGTGTGTAGACTTTTAATTAAGATTACATGATGCTTACAATGTCCCTAATTGTCTTGCATTGTCCTACTTTTCGGCCCTTTGGTCTGCACATGTCCTTACAATTCTGTATTTTGTCCATATTGCCTCATCAGTTGGTCCGCATTCGTTTTCTACTGGCATATTGTCATCTATTTCAAAAGGAAATAGAATACAAGACACCTTGTGGGTATATCTGGTTTGTGAGTGTATATCTGGTCAATGTATGCCATGCGTGTTTATAGTGGTGATGAATGTCCATGCCCTTCAGTTTATTTCTGCCAATAATATGCCACTTGCATGTGTGAGTCAAAAAGCTTTTTGTATGCTAACATGGAACATTTGGTCCTGCATTGTCCTACAGTTGTGTTGTTTCAGGAAACTGTCCTAAAAACGTCTTATAATTTTGCTCACTGGTGTCCATATTTTTCTGCAAAAATGTCCTTAATTGTCCTACATTGTTAATACAAACATGATTTAGACATGGAGTATCTATATACTTACTGACGATGACAAAAATCGCGTTTCTTTAGCTCTCTTTTTCATTTTACCCCAACTTCGGATAATTCGAACATTCGTTAACTCGAACAAAATATCCAGTCCCCTGCCAGTTTGAATTAGCGCATGTGTACTACAATCTGTTGGCCAAAGTGAAATACAATAAGAGAAAGGACATGAAGACAGTGTAAAATTTGTCCAGACAGTTATGTACTCTGGTAAATAGAATCATTAGTGGAAACGTGAATACGTCCCTGAAAACCAAATCATCACTGGCAATCCTACTTGATCCTGACTCATTGCGGCAAGCACTCCTGCGTGTACATTTCCAGGTATACTATTTACTAAAGTGCCACAGCTCTACAGTCACAAATATAAAAGCTGAAGACTGTGGATGGAAAAAGGATCTTGAAAGTGGTAATTGGTGATAATATATTTTGCTGGTAAGTGCTGTTTTTGTTTACTAGCTAGTCATTTAAATATTTAGAACCTTTACACAAAATTTTCATTTCAGTAGATGATTTTGGAAGAATAGTTGTTATCAAAAATTTAAATTTCTTATTGCATTACAGAAAGTCAACTACCTTCATCAAAATAATCTTAAACAGAAAGCAATTTTCCCTCCCAAAAGCATGCTAGAAGCGCACCTGAAATCTGAGTAGATAATGAAAGAAGCGAAGAAACAACGAAATCAGAGTATGTATTTTTTAGATATTCGTCAAAGTGACGCAAGTAATGATGATTCCGATGGATCTGACTGGCTGCCGATATTTTGTCGAGTACATAGGTTATGTTTCAGTATTAATTTAGTCTTAACTTATCATTTATTATTATCATTATTAATCGACTTTCCACTATGATGACGGAAAGTCGATTAATAATAATTTCAACAGCATCAACTAACCCGGCATTCAAGCCGTTCATATACGACTTCGCATGACATCAGCAAAATCGTGAAAATTATATGCCATTCGAATCGTAATGCCAAGAAATGGTATCCAGAGGAAGTTGTTTCCACAATTCTTCACGAGATCACTGATTTTGAAACCGAAAAATCTTTTGGGCCTCAAAACATACGAACACAGATTAAAAAAGCTGTAGTTATGTTTCTCTGCTGTTAATCCAAGAATTGTTTTCACGACTAGGAAGATCTTGCCATCCATTCACAAGGATTGTGTACCTACCACACAAACAAGCTTATTAGTATATGCATTTTTGTGCCGATGTGAAGATCGGTATTTAAGTTGCACTTCTAAAAGATTGGGTGGCAGGATCAAACATGTTCCAGCCACTGTACACTAAACATCAATTCCTCCGAGAGAACAGCCATCTCGTGCTTGGAAGGCTGAAGACTACCAAAACATGCGATTCTCCCATACATGTATAATGACGAAAATTTTCGGATAATTGGCACAGCTAGATCGTCCTTTCATCTAAGTGTATTGGAGTCTGTCTACATTAAAACTAGAAAACCAGTACTCTGTAGGCATAGAGATTTTTTTTCACCTGGACTCTTCCACTGTTTTGTTTCTTTGCTTCCTTTCTTGTCTAGGATTGGCTACTTTTGCTACGTTTCGTATAAATAGGTTGCCAAATACATATACTTTCCTTTCTGACGTTTCACACTCTGAAAGGGTGTCAGACCAAAAAAAGCTTTTAATTATGTTTTTAGCGCAATGTCGCAAATTTTCGAAGTCATTGCTTAATATCATTTTCATTCAGTTTTTGTGTGCACAGCAAGTGTTTCCTCCTACATAAAATGCTCCTGTATGACGTCATCAAAAGGTGCAACTTTGGGTTAGTTTCAAAACACCCATCTCGGATTTGGAATCAGCATGGTCCAATTGCTATTTTTATGAAGTAAAATTAGTCCGAAGATAGATTATTGGGGAAAACTCCTTGCCTACTTTGCATGAGCCAAAATGATTGCTTGTAGCATGCTTTTTATAGTATATGCTACATTTTTGTTTAATTCATGAACACATAGTACATTGAAAGCAAACAAAAATAATAGCTGTTCGTAAATAATGTCAACGCGTTTCTCTGCCAAAAGCGTAAGTTTTTCCTTCGTCGCTTGCAATAATTTGTAAAGTTGCCATAATCGACTTGACTTCCACCTGGTGAACATGTCGACATCGTCCATTCTTGACAAAGTTCAAGCATGTGCAAATGTTACCGTCACTTAGTCCTTCAGACTGAACCAAACGCAGCCATCTGCTGTAAGAAAAAAAACAGTCTCTTCAAATAATCGATGTTTCAAAATGACATATTCCGTGTGTACGACAAAGAAATTCTTTGATACGAATGCTGTCTACTAGATGCTGCAGTGGAATTGTTATCGAGTACATGCCATTGTTCCAAATTCATAATCTCGCCAACTGCAGTCTTTTTCTCCAATTTGAACGTGTACTAGCTCAATACTGCTATCAAAGAGTCAAGTACGAAAGGAACAATTGAGGCTAATGTAACTTCAAAAGTAAGAAACACCAGGGACTAAACCAATGTGTTCGTTGCATAAAAACGTGCACATGCCAGATATACAGTAATAAACCAAACAAGGACGTAGGATGAACTGTTCGGGTTATTGCAAGTCAAACATCTCCTGCCTAAATACAAGCCACCACCGATTTGAAGCTTTGGTTGCAAGTGTACATTTGTCAAGATTGAAATTAGAGAAAAATCTTTCTATCGTTGTAGTAATTCCTGTGTTACTTGGTATCAAAGTAATCTTGCCATACTTAAAAGCAAGATATCTGCGCTATGTCCCTAAGCGGACTGCCACCGGACTGTTGTCTTGTAAAGTATGTTCTGTTTCAAAAGGACGACTGGGTTATATCGAGGGATAATAACAATGAAGTAAATTGCTTTATTTACTTCTGTACTGTTTTATTATGCTGGTTTCCTCAGGAATAATGTGCCCCATTGGCCTATTATACTGGGCATTGTTTTATCCTTATTCTACATGATACGTCTGGGGTGCTAGTTAAATATTCACCTTAATGTAGTTTTGGTGATGTCCATATATCTATACAACTTAAGGTAGTTTATGATGCTGTTAGAAAAAAACCCTTTGTACTTTCAAAAAATGGGGTGACCTTTAGCAGATAACGAGACGGCTGGATTTAACTGTTAGCTCGCTGTAACCTCGATAACGATTTTAAAAGCAATGTTTATTAAGGCTTAATACATTATCCATTCAAATGGATTCAATAAATCAGATGACAGAAAAATGGATACTGTGAACGCAAAGTTGATGTGTTAATTGCCATTTTAATAAGCTGAAACGTTGTTTTAAAAGTTGAACGTGTTCAACTTTCCCCCAACGTTTTTCTATCGTTTTCTTTAAAATCTTCCAATGCCTACTGTTTTTCTTAAAACAGAGAAACATCCTATTTCCCTGCTTCCTCTTCCCTGCCCATATGCCTTTTCGGGGCAAAGATGGGTGCAAAAACCAAATGTATTGAGCTCGCTGAAGTTCTCAGAATTTTGGAGGGATCAAACAAGCCTTTGGGATGTAACTTATCCCCTTTGCCGTCACAGAGATGGGAGGAGGAAAGGATTTCTCTGGTTTAACGATACTTAGGAGTTACATCAAAAATCAAGGTGACATTCTTAAAAACTGTTCGCATTCCTCGTCGTCTTCAAGCCGATTTTCCTCTAAGACAGTGTTGCCAACGTCTTGTTCATTACCATGGCTTAACCAAACCGATCTTTGCCTTTTCTGATGTTTCCGATAGAATATTTCATTAATTAGACTTTTGTTTTGCCAGAATTTGTTATGTAGTTATGTTGTGAAATTAAATTCGAAAACTAAAAGTGGCATCAGCTGTGCACAGGTAAAAAATTAAGCTAGTCAATACAAGAGAGCGCTAAACTTTGAATGTCGCTGTCGTAGCTGTGGCCTCTCTGGAAAGAACTTAAGGGGCAGCTTAAGGGGCAGCAGTGGGACAGCTTCACTACAATGGATGATTACAGTAAAGTAGTTGGGAAACCATCTACACAGTAAACACTTAGTCGAGGATTCGATTCCAAATCACTTTAACTGAAAAAAGTGGAAGATGTTCTATAGAATTTTTAACTATGATTGATGAACTAGAAAAGAGGCGATCCAACCTACTTGAAGACAACCTTTATCTGCTTTAAGACTTTTCCTTTCTATCGCATTTTCGTTACACGTAAAGAAGTATATCATGGTAGGGTCACTGGGAAATATTTCATAAATGGGGTGTCAGCATGCACCATTAACTACGCCAAGCAAACGTCCATCTAAAGAAGGTCAAATACAGTTTTTGCCACACATTTGAAACCAGGTCTGACGTGTTCCATTATCAGCACAAAACAAAGCATGTTAGAACATATCCACATCATTCATACGAAACATAAAAACACTGAAACAATAAAATTTCACAATGAATGAATCGATTTAAACGACCATCATATATGCATCCAATTGATCTGTTCATCCTTGCTACTAAAGTACTGTACATATTGCAGGGGATAAATTGTATATCAGTGTTCATCTGGCAGCGAATGACTCAATCCTGGAATCAATTTAAAAAAATGACCACAGTCACATCTCTGTGATGGTCCTTTCTTCAGAATCATCCAGTTGATTGAAGTGGCGTCGTCTTCACCTATAAGTGTTAAGAAAATGCCATGGCGTCTGTCATACATTTAACATCTAGGAAAAGAATACAGGTGAGCTAACACTAACATAGCTTACAATTACCTTAACTTGTACTACAGTGCGGAAGCTCTAAAGTGACAAATCTATGAATCGCAGGAACAACTTACTGTTTTTAAACATGAAACACAAAAAAGTAATCTAACGACTGAATAAAGCAGATAATATTCTGTAACAAAGAAAACAATGATAAGCTGTATAAGATAAACACTTGACATATCTGTACCATAACTATGCTAAACAAAGAAAAGAGTAGGAAACTGTTTTTTAAAATGCCTAACTAGCAATTTAATCATTACAAAGATCTTATCACATTGCTCATTGTCACTTTTGCATCAGTTGTATTTAAAGAGTTTAATATGCAGCTCTTCAACATTTTGGGTAATAAGTGAGAGTAGAACACTAATGATACTATGGCCACACTTGAAATACTCTTCCCTATGATCATGCTAGCATAAAATGCTACATAATTTAATTGTTAAAGGTCATGAAGAGATTCACCTATTTTAGGTCTAATTTAGAACATGATTATGACAAGCTTCAGTTCTCCACTGTAATGGTATACACAAATGAGACATCTGAAAACTTAATGTTCTCAGATTATCACAAACTTTGCCTCTAGTTTGGGCAATCAAACCTAGTTCTAAGGAAACGAAGGTTTCAGTATACTGGTAGTAGCTATACGATATCACTTGATTTCATTCTGCAGATAGTCTTAAGCACTCTTCTCAGAAGGCTATGACCATGTCGATGGTGGAGGCATTTATATGCAAAATGCTATACATTGAGCAACTCTATGTACAAAAGAAACCAAGCATCCTAACCGATAAGAGTCAATTACATGAAGTTTGTAATTTGTCACACATCCTTAAATTATATACAGGCACTGATGAAACACACACATAGTTCAAATCTTCATAAAATATTTTGAAAGTTGAAACAGCCAAATTGATTCATTTCTAGTCTTCTACAAATTTAATGATTCTAAATTTGACATAACTTTAGGTCGAAAGATGCACTGGCATATCTTTTGAGGTCTAGCAAGGGGCAAATATTTCTTATTGCAGTATTTGTAAAACTCACTTTTACATTGAAAGAACATACCCTTCCCAAACAAGAAATTACATAATCTCTGACAACTTTAATACACCACAATACCTGACCTTCCATTAATGGACCAAAAACAATTCTAATTTGTGTTCCATAGCATGGAGCAAACACCAAGTGTAAAAGAGAAAGATACTGACCATGATTCTGAAAACATGTTTTTTATCAAATTCATAATGAAGTTTAATATTCACATGGCCTCTACTTCATACAGATTCTAACAAAATAAACCACTAAAAAGGTAAACATTACAGTATATAAACATGACAAAGACTTACAAATACAGCCTACAATTCTTTGGTCGAACATTGAAGGCACTTCAGTTGGATTCTCCCGTGTACCTGGAGGGCCTCTGTTAACACTAAGATTGAAAGGGTCCTAGACAAGAACAACCAATAGAATTAAACCTTACCAATAAAATCAAAACAAAGAATGAGCCAGAAAACACCACCACCATCATAAAAAAATAATTTGTACTCATAAAAGCCAGAATCCATTTCTTAAAATTTCTAAGTAAATCTGAACGTGTTTAGCTTACTGTATACCAGTATGCTTTAACTGCTGCTTTGTCATGAAGTTGTTCTACAATGGCATATCAACTAACACCAGCTGTAACAAAAAACATGGATAGGTGATGAATTAAGAACGTGCCTGCCACAAAATATTGCTGCTCAGACAAACAGTTCTCACTAAACAGTTTTCATTAAGGGTCAATGAGGCCATAACTATAGGTGCAAAGTTAATGGTTAAACCAAGTTTTGTATTGTAAAGACTAATTACCTCACACTACACATAGTTGAGATCAACTGGGGCCCCAACCATGAACCTAGCCAGCGATGGCCCTCCAGACCCCTATACCAGAAAAATATATCCTGGGGTCAAGGAGCTCAGTCTAAATTGAAAATTCAAGACGGTGACCTCCCCAGGACAGAAAGCTGCAAAACTGGAAGCTGGTGATTTGGCTCATTATCAGCTGCCATTTGAAAAATAGCATATTTGTAACATAAACTTCTTATTTCATCAAGAACTGTTCAAAGTTCCAGATGGTAATACTTCGTGCAGAATATAAAGACAATTTGAACATGTAAATCTTGGACTGTAACTTAGTAAGTAATAATGTAAAATTGAAAATGTATAACATCACAGGTAATCTTAAAGAAAAATCTCCTTGAGACTCAGCCTTTTCTAAACAGGTTTGCAGGGATTAAAATGTAGTTAGTAGATTTGTTCTCTTCTTACTTAAACATATAAACTATGCTCTATGTCAATATATGTTAATGTATACACATATACGAGGCCAATACTAAGCAAATGAAACCAATAATAGGCAAATTATTGTACCGTATTCCCAGCTAACAATGCCTCATACTCTCTTTTTTCAAGTCCTGTAGCTTGGTCATCATCAGTTGGAATTGAATCAACTGGTGTGGCTAAAAATGTAAATACAATGGAAATCCATATATATATATATACATATATAAGAAAAGTACTTTTAAAGTAAACAAATAAATCAATATCAGGGTAGGATGTTTGGTAATCTGCTAGACAGTAGATCTTGTTTTAACTAAAACTCGTGGTTCTGACTCTGTCAGAATTAACAAGTAAATTTCAGCAAGGCAATAATTTTTAGATAAATTTTATTTGAAAATCATCAAAATAAATTTCCTTGCTAAACAGTATGTTTTAGGTGACACTGTCAAATAAGATGAAAGAATGGCACTCAACATGAGTAACTTGTGGCATTTTTAACAGACAGTTCTACAGTACAGGAAGATGCTCAGATAAATTTCATTGCTCTCACAAAAAATATTATCAACTCTAAACCAGAGGCTGCAGGTAGTGCTAACGATGCTAATACATTATTAACAGTTGTCCCCCAAAGTAACCATATCAAATTTCACAACTTACAACAGAACTTCATGAACTTTGGACCCTCCTCTATATGTAGACCTTGTTTTTGTCAACTTTTCTTTGCTGTGATGTGTTAAAATCATTTGCACCTCACATGCTATTTTCTTTAACCTAATCCTGTAAAAGGAGCCACTTGCAATCCTTCCCCATTCAAATGATACCTCTTTTCATGGCCATTCTTAGCCATACTATTAATCAGCCAGTTTTAGTAATAAAAGAAGAGAAACAATTGAAATTTGCATCATATTTGCCTTTATGACACAATCCAAGATGTGAAATATGCTAACGATAACATTGTGCTAAAAATTTGTGAAAGTTAGTAGTGTGGCTATTAGTACTCTGTCATTTCAAATACAAACGAAAAAAACCTAAGATGTACTGTCAATTGAAACCTTTGTTTTGATTGAAAATGTAAGTGAAAACACTAATAAAAACATAGATAATCAGAAGTTGATCACTTTTGCCAAAATGGACATAACCAACAAAATTCAGGGCATGGTCCTGAAAATTTTTCCTGGTTTTAGCAGGCCTTTTCACATAGAAATTGTCACTAGGGCAGTAAATCGCCCATGTTTATAAGCTTAGGAGGGCGATCTGCCCTCAAAGAATTTTCCATACATGATAAAGGTTTGCAGTTCGACCTAGTTTCCTCTTAGATTTCTGACGCAAATTCGATTCTTCAAGTAAACACAATGATACTGATTAAACGATCAATGAACTTTCCACTTTGGCGAAGAGTGTCAAAAAAGTATGGGGAAGCCTTTTTTGGTGACAGGCCGTTATCTTTATCCCTGCTGTCTTTGTCTAAGACAGATGGCTACAAATCAAATAGAAACTAATAAAGGAAATGGAGGCAAAACACGTTTTTGCGGTCAAGAGCCCTCAGAAATCAGTCGGCAAGGACGATGGCAATGGTGATCGCCCACATCAAAAGAAGATGGCCTGGTTTTAGCAACTCATTTTGCCTCCCAGTCACTGCTACTTTATACTTAAATTCTACTGACATTATAAAGGAGATTTTTGACACATTAAGCACTTACAGCGAATGTAAAATAAATAAATGTACGTATAAATTTATAAAACATACTCCTGCCTCTACACCTCACCTCTGACCAAACAACATTTGATAATAAACAAGTATACAAATCTGCAATATAAAAGTGGCCACTTTTACTCTTCTTTTTGCCAGTACTACTTTAATGTGAGCTCTTTGGTGTATGTTTTTGCATTCGTGCATTTGGTGACAAATGTATATATTTCCATGGGTGTTGTTACACTTCTTATTCATCTGTTGTTTCAAATATATATACAATCTTATATATGCATGTTGTAACACATGTTCTATTACTTATCAACAATTTTTAGGTATTTAGTGTTATGCTATAACAACTAATCAACAAAAAACTAACATTCAGTAGGGCTTATACATCGGCTGTATTATAATTAGTGTCAAGATACCCCCGTTTTCCCATTCATTTGATAGCATTTTTTCCTTCTATCATCATAGCTTCTTTTATTTTATCCATTCTTTCTGGCTCAATTTATGACTAACTTTTATTACTTCGTTTCAGCTCCTTACATCTTACCCTCGTTTTCATTCCTTTTCAGTATCTACTTTTAGTACATGACTTGGCTGTTTTTCATATATTTTCTCATGGCTCAAGCTTATTAAACATTAGTCACTTTTCCTGTTATTCTTGATTCCTACTGGTTAATTCTATCATGTAATTCCATGCACCTACATAGATAAACAGTAGAACTGAAAGAATTTAACTTTAATTGAGGTTCTATGTCTCACTGGAGTCATGTCTTTTTGAATATAATAAAAACGCTTAGGAAATGAATCTTTCTCGCTTTTATTACTGGTTTACTGCTCATGCCTAACTGCCTCCACACTAGGTTTAACAGTTTCTAATGCCTCCCAAATTAGTTCCTATCTGGGATCCTTAAAATATCATACTTTAAAGCCAAAAATTGCCAAGGGAAATAGGTGCAAAACTTAGATTTTGGTGCAACTTGAGTACAAAAAGTTAAGGATATAAGGTTTTGCATTTAATCATGTTGTGATAAACAGTTTTGAATGAAAACACAATGTGAACACAAATTTTAGCTTGCGTAGTTTGCTTGTCAAGGTTTCCCATAACCAATCGAAACTGACACACTAGCCTCCACAATACTTTCTGACAAGAATTGAGAATGAAGAAATCATAAACACAACAGCTTCAGAAAACATGTTTTTAACATAAAATGATAGTAAATCAGAAAAAGATAAAAGAGTATTAGTTATTGACTGAAGTGACACCAAGTTGTTGTCTCCTTTCATAAAATTTTAACCATTTATCATGCCTTTCTCATGTCTGAAATATGAGTTGCTCAGTGCTTGTACAATCTATGATCAGTAGCTGAGAAAGAGCGAATAACTCTTCCATTTAAGATTTTGAGGTAAAAGTTCATGAGCACAAGGAATACCAAGTTGGGAGTCCATGGGAGCTGATGACTTGGTCACAATCACAAAATCATAAGAAGAAATACTGGCGATGTTAAACTGCTGGAAGAAGGGACTTGAGGATTATGGTCAATTAAAGGTCAACATGCCTTAAACAAAATTTATGGTTTCTGGAAAGGGCTTGAATACACTGAAGGACTCATGTGGCATCCTTATAGTGTATGCTTGAGGCGTTGGTTGGAATTCTATTCTGTGCTGTGGCTGCAACTCCTGGATACCATAAACCAGGGTAACTTTGGCCACCTAGACTAGTATCTAAATACCTATCATTACTGCCAAAGTTAAGAATTTGAAAACAATCCTTTTGTGTTGCTCTTACCTAAAAGGTTCTAGTTTGTCACGAAAAGATAAAAAACAAAATTTATTTCTTGTAGTGGTTTTGAAGCATGGAAAATAGTTTTTAAGGAAAATAGAGGAAAATGGGCAAAATCAAAACACTGCATTTTTTTCCAACTGAGTTCCTAGGCTATCTTTTGTTCACATTAAACCTTATTTGGTTTAATATGAATTTTGGGGGGTCCTAGGCCCTACCCAGAATGCATTTGGTGAAGCACACGGCAAAGAACTTTCTTTTTCAACATCCTCTTTTTGAAGAAAACAGGTGTCTGAGCTGGATTGGAAAAAATCTCCACAGGGACTCAAACACGAAGGTTCCCTTCCCAAAGAGAAATTCAACAAGTTATTTAAAGCTGAGAATTTGTGGATTTCGCACATGTGGTTTATATCCCTTGATTCTGGATGCTGTTTTCAAAAAGTTACCTTGTGAGCATTTGCTTAGCCCAAGGAAAGCACTGGATGAATCATTACTCCAGCAGGTTCAGAGTATGAGAGAATGCCCTGCTGATGAAGAAACTTCCCAAAACAACAAAAGAACCCGATTAGATGTTGCACCAGGGAAATCAATCAAAGCGAGGAAGATGAATAAGAGAGCAGTGGGACTGGAAGCAGTACTGAAAGTGGATCGGATGAAAATGATGATGATGCCAGCAGCAACAACAGTGATGTTGATGATGAAGAAGTATTGAACATTAAGGACATCAATGTTGGAGACTTTGCGTTGGTAAAATAAAATTATTCACGGTCAATCAAATATTACATAGGTGAATGTGTGGAGAGGGGTAATGGAGACATCTTATTCATATTCCTTGAAAGAGTTTGTGCCACAGTGTTTTAATATTGAGAAAATGTTCTAAGAGAAGCAGCACACATAAATATGGAGGAAAATTGGATTTCAAATTCTCAAAAGATTTTATTGACCATTTAAGATATATATACTAGAAATAGTGTTGTATTATATCATTTCTGATATTTCAATATGTTCTTTAGTTTAGTTGCTTTCTATGGTATAATATTTTTCCAAAGAATGAAAAGAAATATTAAATAATCTCTCATTTACTGTCTAACAGTATTGGTGTTGCCTACTAAGATGAAGAGGCCAGTTACCCAAAAGCCTGTTAACTTTGGCCACTTACAATAGAGGCTGTATCTAGGTTAGAACCATATAAATTGAAAATTAAACTATTTGGCTTTAGTGTACTAATCCCTCCCAGTTTTAATTCATAAAAAAATATTAAAAATATCCTTCACGTTTGCAGAAAGCAATAACAGTCAAAAAACTGCCAAAGTTACCCCAGTTTACGGTAAAACGTGTCCTGGTATTAGATATTTTTGGGAGGCTCGACCAGTTGATGTGAGACCATGTACTAACATGGTAGTGACAGGCTGGATGTTGTGGACAGTTTTATCTACCTGGGTGACAGCACAAGTCCTGGTAGCAGATGAAAACTTGCCACAGTTATCCGAACTCATTCAGCTTGGGGCAAGTTCAAAGAACTCCAGCCATTGTTAATAAATAAGACCATCTTGATACACACTTCTGGTATTATTTACAGCAGCGGTGTACAGAGTGCTTTGATATATGGTTCACAATGCTGGAAACTCTGCTTTCAAGATCTTTAGAGACTAATGCAAATTGAGAGCTATACTTCTCTCAATGCGTAAAGTTAAGAACAGTTTCAAAGTCACCACCACTGAACTTCTGAGATTGCTCAACATGAGACCCTTTGATAATGTTCTCAGACTCATCAGGACACAATTGTTCAATCATCTGGGCAATCTGACTCAAAGATTAATAAGTGAACCTCTCTGGAAGTACATGGGCAGAGCAATCATCATGACCGGGAAAGTTTTGGCAACAACTGAGTCTGACCTAAGTCATATGACACAACACACATCTGATGAGTCGAATAAGTGGATAGTAGTAGTAGTAGTAGTAGTAGTAGTAGTAGTAGTAGTAGTAGTAGTGGTAGTAGTAGTGGTGGTAGTAGTTGTAGTAGTAGTAGTTGTAGTAGTAGTAGTAGTAGTAGTAGTAGTAGTAGTAGTAGTAGTAGTAGTAGAAGTAGCAGTAGCAGTAGTGTAAACTTAATTTATTTCATTATGACGTTAAAATACAATTTCAAGTCTCACTTTACAGGTAACTTGAAATTGACTACTTGAATCTTTAACGTGGGAAAAAAACCTTAACTAACACAATATTTTCAAGAATTACAATTACTTTTTTAAAATTTCATTAGTTCTGGGTGTGTCCATCCTTAATTCCTTAAGCAAAAGACATAATAAGTAGTTCTTATTGCAATGTTCATAATTTTTATGACGATGTAGTTCTTTAACTCTTAATCAAGTTATTATACTTTTGCTGTTTACGTACAGAGATATCATGCAGATTTGATTCAAAGCCAACAGTCAGTTCCAGGATGTATAGGCACTTATTAGATACTTTTAAAAGAAGGTTGGGTCGTAAATTGTGCCAAGTTATCACTGAGGAGCTGAGGTACCCAGAAAGATCAGCATAGACAACTGTGTTCTTCACTGATTCCAACATAGAAGCAATGAAAGATAGGATAGAGTTGTGGCGCCATGTAAAGCAACCCTGTTGAAGGTACGCTTTGCGACCAGAAACTACATGAAGAAATGACTCACGCATTAAACAAAGAGAGCAATCAGCAGTAGATGAAATACCCCATTTAAAGAGACTACATTTTGTTGGCAGAGTGTTGTTGATATAGCGAACAGTGAAATTAAAGATGTTTTTAGGCATATGACTTTGAGTGCATGCCCAAAGAGAGTTAATTGTAGATAAAGAGTAATTAGTCACATTTAAGAAGAAGAAGCCTTGTGAGATAAGGTGGTTTTGTAGTCTGTACCCATGCTCTGTACAAAATGCTTTAAAGACATCTTTTGTGTTCTTATAGACATCATATTGAATATTTGAGAAAGATGATGTGGATTTCCATAGCTCTGTTATATCCTCGTTTGGAGATGTTCTTAGGGCATTACGACACACTGTCTGGCACTGACAATATTTGATAGAAGGGAGATAGAGGTTTAAGCCAAATTAGTAGTAGTAATAGTAGTAAAGTAAACTCAACTTATTTCTTTATGAATTTTAAATAAAAACTACCTAAAAGTCTCACTTTGCAGGTAACTTGGAGTTGGCTACTTGAATCATTAACATGGAAAATAAAACCTAAGTAACACAGTAAATATAAGCATTACAATTACTTTTGCTTGAAACTTCATTAGTTCCAGATGTGTCCACCCCTTATTTCTTATTTCTTACCAAATACGTAGCAAGCAGTTCTTATGGCAATGCTTCAGAACACACTTCACAGTTATTCAAAAATATTAACAGAAGAGGAGAGAATTCTAACTGCTATGACAACATAAATTACAATTAATACAGAGGTAATACTGATCAACACTGTCTGAGGTCTCCTGTTCTAATTGGCCCTCAATCATGAATAACTCCAAGTTCTATATTGTTTTTGCTTTCATCAAAAAAAATTGTATTGTTTGAAGACAACAAAGTAATATTTAGGCCTTAAAAGTAATGGATTAGAGTACTTGCAAGCATCCAAAGAATCCATTACCGCCAGTAATCCTAAGGCTTCATTCAAGAGTTTTCTATTCACATGAGAAGAAATCTCAGATTGCTGTCATGATTGGGTGCTATCTGGATGGCATAACATAATTTTGCTCCATGTAAATGACATACATATAACATAGTAACATTAATCAGGTTTGGTTTGAAACCACAATCACACAGATTAGAAACTTGTTTATAAAAAACTATCAAAAAGAGAGATGAAAATTCGTTAAGAAACTTTCAATACTTGAGATGAAACTTGTAGATCTCAACAATCTTCATTTAATAATATTGCCTGGCTAAATGAACTTCTGTCGTATGCTTTGTTTACTTTCACAAAAAAGCTTGTCAAATGTTATATAAAAATTTGTTGTTAAAATATAAAATAAAATTTGGGAGCCAATTTTGGCATTAACCAATTTTTCTGCTCCCTACGAAATTCAACACCAATCAGTTAGCAATCAAGAAACTTTTGGCACTATTCATCAACCTCTGAGCAATCACAAGAAAGGTCCAATGAAGTAACGACAATGGTAAAATGTTTATCAGTTTAATTGATAGTTTTAGCAGCACTTTTAGGAAAATTTACGTCATATTTCTAAAATTCTACAAAGTAAAGTGACAGCCTCAAGTGTTTTTATGTCACACATGACCTATATGTTTTACCTTCTGAAAATGTTTTCAGCCCTGATTTGTTACAAATTTTATTTCAAATGTTACAATGCAGCCTAACAGTAAGAAAATACCACCAATTATTATTCCATGCTCATGGTCTGGCTTTTAAAACATTTGTTTCCATCAAAAGGACATTAAGTTGCAAAAGAGTGGTGGCCATGGCCTCCCTACCCTTACTGTGTCCAAGGACCATCACAATAGCTACAAGGGACAAACTTTCTGGTTCTAACTCTTCTATCAAGATTCTTTTATCAGAATCTATTAGGACTTATCTTTATGCACATACTCAGGTATTGTTAGAGAACTTTGAAGCTGCCTTGGGCACTCATTTAACGACTTGGGTGTGCAAGCGTAGTCATAAAATTCCTACAATGAGTGGCAAGAAGCAAATTTATTGTGGGTGCTCTAGTTTTGTTTTTTCGCAACGGCAGACACTAAATATACTAACATCTTACACCTCACGTCAGGATCTTAAAATGGGCATAGTCCTGCTGCACGTTCACGAGGAAAATCGGATTACACAGGTAAGCTTGCTCTGCAAGAATGATGAACTCGAAAACAATGCCAATGGGGGTGGCTCGTTTGTATACAGCATGAAGCCATAATAGGTGACAGATGTCATGACAGGTTGAAGAGAACCTTGGCGTTGCAGACGGTGTAAAACGGTGTTAAAAACATGTTTAATTTCAATTATTATTTACAGTAACAGTTACACAACTCATGTCTTGGGGCACCAGAAACCTAGTCCTAGTACTCCCACTCAATCCCTTTAAAGACGAAACAATCTGGTGTTCTCGCCGGGTACTTGCATTTGTCACGACTGGTGTAACATACTTTTATGTTGAAAAAATATTCACATGTCGGAGTATGTAGGACATCAACACTTCGTTAAAGGACCCATATTCACTACCAGCATTTGGCACAAGTGTACAAAGTGATGACCTCTATTATAATAGTGTAACTTTAGTCACCAAATGGTCCACCACTAGCGCTACACCAACGTGAAAGACTAACTCAGCACTTACCTTTCCTTTCGGCTACAGCAGAGCTTCTAGTGGCCGTCGATATTCTTGCCGTTTGTAAAATAATGCTAGGTCTGATATATTTTAAGGAAGATGACAGTAACCTCGACGCCATCATTGCAACTATCACACACGAAGAAACCTCCGCGCTGTCCGGTAAAAGCAGCGAAGAGGAACACCGCGGAGAATCAGGTCAGCGGAGGGAACTAGGGATTGTGGGTATTTTAAGCCTCACTCCGACGATCTCATGGCTTCCTCCCACGAGTTACTAGTAACTTTATGCTTCCTCCTGACAGTAGGTTAAGTTGTTGTTCAAGCTGAACTCCAAAAACTTAATTTGAACGGAGGTAATTCTTCACCTAACAGTGGCATGCAGCATGTTAATCCCTTGAGAATTGATGATAGGACCAGGATAGTACGATTAGCAATAGAAGTAGAGGAATGAGATGCCTGTGTTAGTTTGGAAGAACCGGAGTATGCGGGGAAATGAAACTTTCGAGGATAAAAAGTAGCTTTTATCACACAATTACAATGACTCGTACAGGGGTATTTCAGCGATAATTGCAATGATGTGCTAATTTTTAAAGAAGCACGGTTACTGAAAGTGGCATGCTGGCTGGGGGGGGGCGGGGGCGCGGAAAAAATCTAAAAATTAATAATCGGGAGAGG
>JANTCA010086130.1:0-17765 GCA_024741275.1 Chironex yamaguchii | reverse complement strand
GCTGGGGGGGGGCGGTGGCGATGGTGAGGGGGGCAGAATATTTCTTAGGGGCGGCAAAGCTACAAGTTGATTCTGTAATAATTTGCAGGGGCGCTAAAAAGCCGAAAGACAGTTGAACACTAATCTGTCATTTGTTAATGACGTATCAATCAAGAGGTCTACAGTAGGGAGCGAGAAAAGGTGGACGTGCAGTATTTTCGTCCATGATAATCTTGAAGCCGTTCAGGGCGTTCTCCATATGTTAGGACGTTGACTCCACAAGACATTTCGGTATCCTCGACAGCTACATCCTACAACAATGTCCGAAGCAGTGGAGCCGATTATTAATGATGGTCGTTTGCACCATTGGCTGGTCGCAACACCGTTGGCGAATGACATCGTTCCTGTGGCAGACAAGCAAGTTAAATCCATGCATTGTGCGAAGGCAACGCATTTGAAAGCAGTCGAGAGATCTAAGGTCGGCCACCGGAAAAGGTCCAGCACTCAAACGCATACGGACATTGCCGAGCTATTAGAAACGCGCATCTATGTCACAATGGAAATAACTTTGCGAGTCGTTAGGCTCGAGCTGAGTTGACCAAACCTCGGGCTCGCTTTCGTGATGCAGACAAAAATTTCTTCTGAGCGTGACTCAGTGCATGTAAGTACAGGACACAGACAAGTGAATTTTTGTACTTGCTCCGAGTTCTCGCCATTTAGATGGAAGATTAGATCCGTCATTGCAGCGTATTTAGTCTTCGTTGAACTGATGCAGAGACTGACCGTGCTGGCCTCCATGTTCAGGCTGTCCATAAAACATTGGACATCCTGCTCCGTTTCTCCAATATGCGCAATATTGTTCGTCACCCTGACACTTCCGCCAACCAAAACACCATGCATAGCTTTCCTGAGAACCCAGTCAAGAAGGACGTTGAACAAACAGGGGGACACAATGCATCCCTGCCGCACGCCAGTCTCCCTATAGACTCTCACTGCCATTGTTCTGCCTTCATACAGAAACGTAAGTACACAAGCCACATCAAAACGCTAATGTCGCAGAGTGCAGCCCACAAGGACTCATGGTGGACCGCTTCAAAGACCGCCTTGAAGTCTACGAACAAAGCACAGACAGGCTGACCATCCGGAATATGGTATTCAAAGACTTGGTGGAGTGTGAAAATTTGATCTATACAGCCCCTGCCACATCGAAAGCCGGCAGGGGGTGCTTTAAAATGCAATTGCTTATCAATCTTTTTCTCTTCATATGCTGTGGTGATAACCTTACCGCTTCCGTAACCGCGTGTTTCAGACAAGTCCACTTAGTTTCCAGTTGGCATTAGGAGATAACAATGCGAAACGATTCCGAAGTTCCAATTGGAAACGCTGTTCTGTTGCTTGTTGAGTCAGAAGATTGACATCATGACGAGGGCAGAAGTAAGTAGGACTCTGCTTTCGAAGATAGTAAGTAGGACTCTGCTCTAATTCGAATGCGGTAAGGCAGCATACTGTATCGTCTTCATGTTGCAAATCGTTTAAATATGCTTTCATTTGAGTTCTGTGCTCCAGGATTGATTTTGCTTTTTAGACTTCTGAAAAGTTTCCTTTCTAGGCAGTCTTTAGGTCAAGTATGACAGAACTGTTGGTGTAGCTTGTCATCGTCCATTTCCCTTCAACGTTTGTAAACACTTAAGATGTTACTTCTAACGTATTTGCATGGAGGAAAGGAGATCTAAGAACACGTAATGTCCTGCCATACTTTTGTTAACAAATGCAGACTTTTGAAGAATGCAAGTTATTTGGATCCCATTACCAAAACTTCTCCACCGGATCAAGTGCAGCATGTGCAAATTTTTTTGGAATAAAACTACGATTTAGAAAATTTATATATTGAAATTTGAGGAAACTTTAAAAATTCCTTGGCTCGTGCAGAAAAATAGCGTCCTGTTTAAATAAGAAGGATTAAGAACACGCATTTTTCATCATCTCGACTTGTCTACCTCTCCCCTGATATCTCATTGCTACTTTATCACATATCCTAATTCATATCAATATTTTACACACTTCCTGCTTTAACTTCCTCTTGCATTCAACGAAAAGAGAGAGAGTTATATCCTCATTCATATCTTTAGTATAGGTTAAACTAGGAGGAATTGACCTATTTATTTATTTGTCTATTATTTATTATTAATTGGTTGATGCTTAGCGGAGGCTACAAATAGGTGATACAAAGTGGTCTACCCAGCTTAAACAAGTCACAAGATTACCCTTCGGTATTAAAGAGCTCAGATTGGCTGATGTAAAGAGAAAAGGGAATTCGGTAAGGAGGACGTCTAGTCTTGAAACCCTTAGTACCTTAATAAAATGCAGGAAAGCTGTTTTCCGCATTTCTGTATTTTGTTCAACTTTATTTTGGTTTAATTTAGTGTTGGCGCACTTTTCTCTTGTCTAAGGAATTGAAGTACATCTGACATGTAAATTGTACATTCAAATAATCGGGCTGCGCTGACTATGAAGCCACTAGGGCTCTTTAAGTCCATATTCCATGAGAGTTAGGTGTCGCATGGGAAGTTCTTTCGATCCTAAAGAGAGTCTCCGAAATTTTTTTAACTTCACTTTTCTACAGCTTGTGAGATTACAATAACCACAGATGCAGCTGTTAAAGATCCCGCATGGATCATGACAATGTATGCTAATAGCACAAGGATCAGTAAACTGTGCTTTGCTAGGAAGCTGAAGCATTATGGTCCTAGTATACATCACTGCATTGCATGTTATCTGTCATGCGATAAAGTCAAGAGAAGAAGAATTAGTTGCAAACTAAGTTGACTATATACAAAAGCACTGAAATATAGAGTCTGCAAGAAACACCGCAGCGTATACATGTCCAAAAATAACAAAATTTTAATATGATTGAAGTAGAAAAAAGTGACAAATACAGTAAACTTAGTTTTGCAAAGAAATAACTCTAGACAACGTTCAGCAATAAATTTGGGAAGTTGAAAAATAATTTGAAATGTGAAATCTCATGTCACGCATGTCTTGAAAATAACGTATCTTTTCTAATGAACGCTGCACTTCTAGGAGAACATTTGAAAAAAAAGCTGCCCTCTATTGAACGCCGTGTTTTGAAAAACCAATATGGTGGAAGGTGTACGGCAGTTTACAAAAGGGGAAGTCCGAAACTTTCATCCCGACGAAAGTTTATACAATGGGTCTTGCAAGCGTGGAATGGATTGAGGAGTGAGATAATCATCAAACTTTCAAGACATGTGGCTTAAACTTAGCTATGGATGGGTTAAGGGATGGGAAAATTAATTATTTTAAAGAGGAATCACCTTGTTTTATTCGTGCTGCTTTTTTAAAACAGGCAAGGGAGGCACTGGATGAAGATCAAGCTTCTGATAATCCTTTTAAGATTTTGTCTGTTTGAGTCTGATGTCTGGGAAGGCCATGAAAGTTTTCCTATCATATACGAGAACTGTGACGGAGACAGTAATATTGACATTCTTTGAAATTTTTGATATCTTGAAAACATCTTTGAAATTTGAAACGTTTTCCACACGATCTTTCATTGCCTTTTTTGGGGAAAGAAAAAAATGTTGAAAGTCTGTTTTATCTCTCTGTTCTGAAAGTCTGTTATTTTCGTTTTGCAATATACGCCCCCCTCTGATAAATGCCGCCCTCTATTTAAGGCCGCATCAAAAGGCACAGCTTTTCAAGGAATGACTCGGTGTTTACTATAGAAAACACGGTAATAACATTGCGGCATGTGTACGATCTTACGCTCATACAGAATAACTATAAAAAAGACGAAATTGGGTACGAGGCACATCTTCAGAAAATTCTACCATATATACAAAATAAATGTAAAGCGCGTAATTATTGACATTTTGTCTTTTTTTTTTACTTGAAATACATTTCCATAGTTTCTTGTAAGAAATGTTTGATCATAGAAATCTCAAGTGAAATTTAAACTCGCAAATTGTTGCCTCAACAAGTTAAATGCTTTCGTGATTTATACAAATTCTCTTGCAGGAGCTATGATTCCTGCTATTTCAATTCCTTTTAATACGAGTCCGTGAGCATTTGTCAAGAGACAAGAATTGCATGTTTTTAAATATCTGCAAGTATCTCAAGAATGTAACAATGGCTGTGCGGAGAATTGTCTTAATATTTTGGATTCCGTTCCATCCTCATACCAGCTAAAAATAGAAGAAGCAATGCATATCCAAAGGGAAAAGCGAGTACTTAAACAACTTTACAGAGTAAACAAAGACAGGCCGTTGGTTGCAATCAGGGACTGTAGTTCGCCTTCATCTAGACAAATTGCTCTTTGCTGTTTAGACCTTGTGTGGGCTCCCTTTACTTAGTTTTGGGTGAATTAAGTGTGTAGTTATCACTATCCCAGCGTGTGTTGATCAGCGGGTTGAACACAAGCCTCTGTTATTGCGTTGATTAAAAGTTCATGTATTATATGTAATTTGAGTTGTAAACAGGTTTAACCACAACAAAATGAGCATTTGTTGTTTTAATATTGCATAATTGTCCCTATAACATTTTTGTTAGAACTATTTTATGATATAAATAAATTTTATGTCTCCGTTAATTAACGTGACAATGTTGTAGGTTATGGCTGTTGCAACATAATAACTTATTTCTGTACATCACATTGTAAAACTAATATTAAAGAGAGTTTGATCTTGTACTTATTTTAAAGCTTTAATACTTAGAAAGTCATGCATGTTTGTCAAAATAAAAAGCTGTGTGTCTGTAAATATTTTTTGATGAAAAAGAAATGGGTGCTGGCATAGGCCAGCGTCAAAACGAAAAAAAACTTAAACTTGACCCATTCTTTCTTATAGGTAGATATCCATTGTTCCTCGCTTGGACTTTCGTTATAAATAAACTGTGCTTTTACTGTGGTTACTTCGCATATTTTGATGGCAATTTCCTTTTAAATAGGTTTAGTAATAAATGTCAATTTCTCTTGGTTTTAAGGCATTGAACGTATAAATTTCATGTATTCAGTTTCACTGCAAAGTGACGTTGATTACCTATACAGTTAAACATGTCTACTAAGTTAAAGATCAGGACTGTTGCTCTGTATTTCTGATTTCGGTGTAGTTTATTGTTTTTTATCATGTAATAAGAGTAATGCAATGAACGTACGTGAAGAGTATACTGTCATAACAAGAGGAAATATCGTTGAAGAAGTCAGTCAAGTTGATTTTCTTGGTAACTTGTGAATAAGATAGCCAAACAGAAAACGATCAATCATGGCTAACATGACTACTGCAGAGCTGGTCAGCATATTTGGAACTTTCAGAGAAACGGCTAAATCTAAAGAGATTGTCTTGGATGATGATAAAGAACAGTGAAAAATAGGTGACTTTGTGTGAATTGTAGCTGTCGTGAAAGGATTGTTGCTGAAATCAAGAAGCAAATATCGTTGAAGAAGTCAGTCAAGTTGATTTTCTTGGTAACTTGTGAATAAGATAGCCAAACAGAAAACGATCAATCATGGCTAACATGACTACTGCAGAGCTGGTCAGCATATTTGGAACTTTCAGAGAAACGGCTAAATCTAAAGAGATTGTCTTGGATGATGATAAAGAACAGTGAAAAATAGGTGACTTTGTGTGAATTGTAGCTGTCGTGAAAGGATTGTTGCTGAAATCAAGAAGCAAAAATAAGAAAGTCTCACTACTGGAAACAAGTTGGCGGCCTCTTGCTAGCAACAATACAAGGTAAGTTATCTTGAAAGAACATAAGAGACAGAAGAGGGGCAGCTAACATTCGGGAATGGACCAAAACCGAATAACAGCGTCGGTTTATGTAGGAAGAAGAAGGAATAGAACTAACGATTCTGTCGAAGATGATGTCTTCGAGCAGACAGAAAATGGAATCTATCATCAATTGGGTACGCTATTGATGCCTTTTTAATGCTGTTAGCAACAAATTCTTCCGAATTCGGGAAGAACGGACGGAAAATCGAACTATGAACTCTGTGATTTTGTTATTGTTAAAGCATGCGTTTTGGATTATGCGAAATTGGTTTGGTTATTCGTTTGTTTCATAAGGGTGTTAAAAATTTCAACTAGACACTAGTTCTCTTTATTCCAGAGCCAACCTTAGCGGAAAATTCCTAACATTTTGCTAAAGATTAAAAGCAAGAGGGGGACCTGCTTCGCCTTCATCCAACTTAGCGATTTTACTCCTTTCATTTCACTTCGCCTCTTCATACGTATCAATATGGTTTGACTTCAGCTCCTTCCGTAAATATGTACAGTGCCGCCGAAAGGTGGGGTAGTCAGGGCAACTGCTCCGGGGTCCGGGCCATTTTGGGGGCCCGTAAGAAGTTGAAGCTGTTTTATTCTGTTATATTTTGTAATGATATCAAAGACTTAAAGTTATGTTGTAGTTGCTTAATGTTTGCTTTCTTTAGCTTTAGCACAGTTGACGTAATCCCGCTTAGGCCCAATAGCGTTATTGCTGGCCTCTCAACACGATTTGATGCTGCATACAAAATAGATAACACAGAGCAGCAAATTTCCACCGCCTGTGTTACCCCGGCAAAGCTATAAGCGAATGATACCTCCCAAGATGAGTTGATAGATGAAGTGATATATCTCAAAGCGATCCATTCTGCAAACTTTGGAGTTGCGCCATCTAGTCCAAAAAGCCTCTTAGAAAAAATTACCAAATTCAAGCTTTCTGAGATATTCCCAAATGTCTGGATTGCTCTGAGAATATTTCGCATATTACCAGTTACCTTTGCTTCATCGGAGAGATCTTTCAGTAAGACAAAGCTAATCAAAAACGTGTTACGGAGCACAATGATTGGGGACCGATTAAACAACTTGGCAATTTTAACCACTGAAAGCGACTTTACGCATAAAGTTGCCTTCAGTGACTTGATTAAAGCCTTTGCATTAAAAAAGGCTCGGAAAGTAAATATATTTTAGTGAGTAAGACATTTTAGAACTTCTCAGCTTAGTCAATAGCAAATTTTTCCATTTTTGATAATCTACTTGAAATGACCAAAAATATCTTGTTTGAAAATTAAACAAGTTTAAAAGGGGGACCGTTTCTATTAGCTGCCCTGGGGTCTGTCCTAGCTCTCAGCGGCCCTGAATATGTACGTCTGTTACCACGTTTTTCTAGCTTTGCTCTGTACAAATATGAAACTTTCATTTATTGCGTTTGTAAAGGGCGGCTTCCATGTTTTGTAATATACAACGGACACTACAACTCTTCCGGTTTATAAATAAGTATTTTGCAGTTCCTAAGGCTACCAAAATAATGGATTTACTGGTTATGTTTTTGGGCGAATCTGATCTTGACCCTGTATTAAACGTACATGGGCGTTCACAAACATCGCATATCGTAGAAATATCAGTGATGGTCTTAACTTTTCATCGTTTAGCTCTTGCACATCGCTATGATGATACTCTTGACGTAACTCGTTCAAATTATTATGTAAATTATTACTTATTACTGACCCTGGTACTTACCGGCGGCTTATCTATTTGTTTTCAAAGTCTTCGTTTCACAAAGTCGGATAATAGAGATATTGCTACAAATTCTGTTTGCTCCCCCTCAAAACTGAACTTAAATCTGAGGTTGGACGTACCAAAACCATACTTTTAGACAATGGCTGCCCCGAAGACGTGGCTTCTCAATGTATTTCACAAAAATTAGCATCTTTAAATGTAGATTCTACATTTGGTTCCAGGAAATTCCCGGGTAATCTTAGACTTCTGATTGGCAATGTTTGCTTACGTTTCGAAAAGCAAATTAAGGAGTGTAGTGAGGGGTGCTTTACTGCCTTAAGTCCGCATGTCGTCTATGGCACATGCAAGATTTTGCCATCAACTCAAAAGCATGTGCTGCCTACCACACACAAGATTACGATAGTTTATGAATTTTCGTGCCAGTGTGAAGCCAGGTACGTAGGCCGCACTTCCCAAAGGTTGATTCACCGAATCAAGCAACATGTACCAAGACACATTCGCACAGGTTCGGCCAGAGTCCACCGGCAACCCCTGCGACTTTGTAAAGCTTGCCCTGCGACTCTGCTATAGAACAGCATCTTCTAAATGGTCCATCCTGCGCCGAGCTGCATGGTGACGACCTGTTTTCGATGGTTGCTAAAGAAAGGTCAAAATTTCCCCTTAGTGTTTTTGAAGGCAGTTTACATTCGGGAGCGTAAACCTAGCCTGTGTCAACAGAAGGAATTTGTGGTTCCCGTCCGGTTGTTCAACTAGTTTGATTTGTCAGTTATCTTATCACCTCATTTTTTTCTTGTTCCTTCTTTCCTTTGTGCCTTCTCTCTTTGTCTTTTCTCGTCCAGTACTTAGTTCGTTGCTTTCCTATTGGTCAATTTTCAATCCTACCTTACACTACAAATTCTGCTCTGTTTTCTGTCAATGTATTCTGACGAATCTATGTGATCAGTGTCACACGAAAAGCTTTATAAATGACAGTTTTACTGAGGACAGTTTTTAAGTTTTGTACTGTTCGGAAACATTTTAACTGTCTCCGACAATGTTACAAATTACTTTGGTGTTACGTATTGTTGAATAACTTTAATTTTATATAAACAAATGCGCGTTATTAGTGAGAATTGTTACATAAGGTTGGTCTGCTGAACTCGTGCCCAAATCTCTCTTTATCCTTTTAAGGTTCTAGCTTTCTTCTGAAAAGTGATGTCAAGCGTAGAGAGGTTGACAACAGAAGATTTGGTATAAAAAGGAACCTAATGTATGGAGTAGTTTACATGTCCTGATTCTCATCTGAAATCGTAAATGGACCGTTAAGTCCACTACACATCATTGTGCATTCGCAGAAGCTAAAGAAGGAAGATGATGTCTATGAAAATCATAAGTGACGTAACACTTAACTAGTCAGCTTATACAGTTAATTTGTTTCTTGATTTTTTACCACTTTATAGTATCCATGACCTCTTCCATAATTATGAGTTTATATACTTAGAAACTCATTTTTTTACTTTTGTGAATAATTTGTCACTACGGTTTACTTCTATAGAGATATCAAAAGTGTTGGCGAACCCTGTGGTTTAGCTACGGGAATAATGGGCGTCTAGACTCCTTTTCTTAAAGTGATAGCCCATTAGATTAAAGAAACACAGTAGAATGTGTAAGAATATTTAAAAGGGCTTTGCAAGCAATTTTTTTCAGCTGCTAAGCCCCTTAAACCATTCATGCTGCACTCGCCATTGGACAAATGGCAAAGACAGACAGAAATAAAGAAATAGAGCTTGTATAGGGCCATGATGCCTCAATGATCTACTTGGACAAAGACCAACTGCATCAGCTGGTGCTGTAAGTGGAGGAAAGGAGCACGCATTTACATCTAGTATGCTAGACCCTATTGCTTCCGCGTCTTACAAACTGTACAAACTGTGCTATCAATGAAGGTTTACTTGTCCTGAATGATAAAGCAAGCTTTTTTCGCTTAAAAAGATAAGGACTGTCTAGATGCTAGGAACAACCTGATTTCAAACATTTGATCGCCAGAGAACACAAGTATTGCCCTAGAAAAACGTTAAATTCAAAATCAAGATCTGACAGGGTCTCTAAATGTGTTCTTTACTGATACTGAAAATAGGTTTGAAATGCAAAAAATGCTTTTCGTGCAAATAAAAGCTACACCATGTTTTCAATTAAAAGTTATGGATTAACTGAGATTAATGATGAAAGCCTTCTATCTAAACATATCCAAAATGGCTCTTCCACAGCGTATAGTCTATGTTTGATGGTAAATTTCGTTCCTGGTGACACTTGTTTCTGAAATTATGACAATTATATCATTATGTCAAAAAGTCATATACACCACACAGTATAAAGTATAATTTACACAGCACAATATTTCTCATTTTTTCGCAATATTTGACTACCTGTGGGTGACCTACTTATGCTTGTTCTACATCGACTACACTCAAACATGTTTTTTTTTTCAAAAGCATGCTCTAGCCATACTCTTTTAAAATGCTCAGAAGATACTATGTGTCCATGGCAAATTTTGTTCATCGGCAGCTGATAGGTCCGTAGACAGGAAAGCATGGCATGTCAAAATAATTTTTCATCCATAACTCAGTTCTTCCAGGCAACACATGTGACCAGCATGTCCCACCCCAATAATTATTAACAGTCAAGGTCTCAGCATGAAGTAAAAAGATCGGCGGCGAGGTTGAAGGATCCATTCAATTGCAACGCATCTTTTGTTCTTTTCACATCCATCTACTTTGAATGAACTTGGTTTCTTTGTGCTTTGTAATTCAGCTAAAGCACTGTTTTCAAAACAGGACATAGAAACCAGCTAACCTATAGAACACCTTGGCATGCGGTTGGTGGTTAATTTTGTGATGCAAAGTTCACTGTTTATAGCCGACAAATAATTTTTGAAAATGTTCCCTTTGCAAAAAAGTTGGGAACTGTTGATGTTCCCGTAATGCTTCATCGAATTTTGGTAATTCCAGCATGCATCAGACAACCGGTGTCACTCCTCGACCCTCTGCATCGCTGTTGCTTTCTGATAGGTTCCGAGATGTTCCTGGCTCGGCTTGGATTTTGGGCTCGTTTTCCTCCGGTTGCTTTGCTTTTGGCGTTCTTTCATGGTCACTGGATGTCCCTTGTGGATTTTTCTGGCGGATATATTCCCTCACTTGCTTCCTGGCGAGGCAAACATCATTGAACAGCGCTTCAATCCATTCGTCAACGAACGACAGCCCCTCTTCATCCTCTGGCAGTGCAAGAACAAGGTCTTCATGAATCTCTTCAGTCCTTTTAAAGTACTCGTCTAATAATGTTTAGCATGAATTCTTCTACGTCCTCCTACTCCTCAGTAATCTCCAGCATTTTTGCGAGTCTCGTCACCCGGTCTTTGGCAACTTGTCGTCTTTTTTCGAACTGAATACGATCTTTGCTGACCATCCTCGGTACCTCTTCAACTCCTCCTTGTAAAGTATGATTGAATCTCTTGTGATAAGGTACACAACACCATACAACGCAATCTGATAAGATTGAAATTGATATACTTATAAAGTTCACTATAATGATAAATACATAACAGACTTGTAAGAATATGTACAATATGGATATAAAGGAAAGTGTATTACAAACTAATTACACACGATGATAAATTACGACAACGTACATAACATTTTGTCCTACAATGATGTAAACTATTCTGGCAACAGCATCAGCTGGCAACTGACTGCTGCAGTTATTTGACTTCTCTCTCTCAAACCTGACTATTTATTTAAATCTTACAATTAAAACATGTACATACAGGGGAATTTCTTATTTTTACACCTTGATTATAAGACGAAAATATATTTCTAAATACGGTTTTAATTCTCTGTATAATTTTAAATACTGATAATGGTTCAAGAAAAATGTCTTTAAATAGAAATTTTGTTTTTCCTGCTAAATTTATATAAATACTACAGTATCAGGAATTAGGTAATGTTTCGTCACATCTGACACTGAAAGCAAGGCACACCAATAAGAACAGAAGGCCACTGCCCCCAGCCCCCAAACGACTACATTCCTGACTACTACTATCCATGATTGACCCCTGACAAGCTTTTATTCAGCCAAATGGTTGGATAAGTTTCCTGTCAACAATGGATTGACGACTTAAAATTTATCTACCTTGTTTGTGGGATTACAGCGATTGACCCTTGTTCAATTCAAAGGATGGCGGTTGCTGCAGGACCTCGAGCGTTTCCTGCTGTTGCCTCGCTTTCATCCCTGTACCACAGAAACCCAAACTCAACAACATCAAGACAAGTGCAAGAACGGGTGTCATTGTTCACCAGGTAGGTGAGAAATCTATGGCAATCCTACTTTTAAAAGGACAAAGCATTGTTTCTTCAATGTATTTCAGTCAAAATTAAAAGTGATTTTATTTTAAGACGATCCTTGAACTGCTACTCGCACCACGACATGTGACTTTTTTTTCTGCCTGTTTTCATACATAGAAGAGTATATTTGATGAAGAGTCCCCCTAAACAAAGTTGGTCGAAGTTCAAAATATTTTTTTCTGTCTGCATCAGGTGTGCTTGTGTTGATATCTTCCGAACACAATCTCGAGATCCGAAAAAGGAATCAAAGCTACAGTAGCGTTGATATTTAACAGTGTAAACAATCATATACTCAGTAGTAGCGGAATGTGATGTAGGTTCTGGACGTCTGGTATGTGTTCTTGATTTTTCTTTATGAAGTCTCGACTGTGTTTCCAAACTGAAAGTACGTCGCTCATGACAACATTTTGATGTCCAAGGTAGTGGAGTCACTCGATCTCGTAAAATCCAGTCAGTGTTTTTTTACTTTAAAACTCGGTTTAATGCAGTCTTGTTATAACTTGTTAGAAACGACCAGTTATCCACTACCGTGAAGGCAGCAATGTTTAACTTTAGACTGGAAGTCGTAGATGGTTTTAAGGTACGGTATATTGATCATGAAATGGAAGTAGGTATTTGACAGTGTGCTTTTTGTTAATGTGCTGTAATATTGGTTGGGTACCTTTAGGATTTAAGCAGAAGGAAGTATGGTATAACTTTTCAAGTAATGATGAACGACAAGAGTACCTTAAAATGCAATCGCAGTCAGCAATAAATTTACTTAAAAGCTCACAGTCGACGACAAATTGGCACATCGAAGTTTTGGAATGTCATATGCATGGTATGTTGTTGCAATGTTGGGAGCGACTGCGTCCTCGGAAGAAGACTTGCTTTTAATGATCCAGTTGATATTTGAGCGCCTGATGTTTCTGATATTTAATTGAAAGTAAACAACACATGCATTCGTACACTATTTGTTATACAAGGGCCTTCTATATGAAAAGTTGAGCTTAAACGTGATAGACGGATTATCGATTTCGCAATTTATGTAGTTCCCCAACTGTCAATGAGGGTAACACCATATCGACAGTGCTGTTGAAGGTTTTCAGCCGTGTTATGGGTACCGACAAAGATTAAGTAGGTAATTGATTGTGTGTATGTTTAACTCAAAAAGTTTGCAAGATCTTTTAAAGTTTGGCTCGAATATGAATTTTCCATTGTCTACAAATAAGGATTGCCCTTAGGGTGTTGATAGTCTTAAGGACAATATGTTACAAAGATATACTTTAATGTCCTAAGTACCCCCGCCAAGGGGCTTGTTTGTTTGTTGGTATATTTTTGTTTTGAATAGCAAAATTACTAAAAAGTTGTAACCATCATGCCAAAAATGTTATAGTATTTTGGTTGCTTGAGGTAATCGTTTTTTGGTGATGACCCTGATCAAGTCCTGGATTTAGCATCATTTTAAAATTTTGAGTAATGGTCTTACATAATTCCTACACAAACATCTTCATAAAGGCTCAGCTAGGGAAAAATCCTGATGGGGAAGACCCAGTTGCCATGATGCCAATTTTTAAAGCTCATATGAATATTCAGAAAACTAGAAATATGACCTGACAAACACAGGTTGGCCAGAGTTCTTTGCTCTCTGAATTCTTCTATTTTTAGTATAGATTGTTCATTGATTTTGAATTTTGTTCATAGGAGTCTGTATTTTTTTGTTAAAAAAGGTACTTATCATTTATCAACATTCATTAATATTTCAGGACATCTTTCACTTGGCAATTAGGCAGGAGAAGTCTTGTATTTATAACCTGTTAAGTTTTTTTGTCATCATCTGTAAGTATTTTTCAGGAAGTAATATCATTTAGAAATCAGGTTCTAATAGTTTTAAAAATAGTTGCAAGGAAATTCTCACTTGTTATTTAAAAAAATTTGTTCTTGAGACCTCTGAGCTTTCAAATGACCATAAATTTCTTCCTTTTGTTCTAGAATAAAAACATTTGTAATGACACTTTTTAGAGACATGAAAAACAGTGGTCTATACATTTTCCAGATATATACTTATATAGACTTCTAACATTGAACATGTTAAAAGAGTGCCACATCTGAAAACAGATGACCTCTTTGTAATTTCTCTTAATAGCTCTTGAATATGACACATAGAAAAAATACCTTAGAAAGACAGACTGTGGTTTCCAGTTATGATACTGCTTTTTTGGATTTACACAAAGTGATAATGCCAAGGAAGTAGTTTGAAAATTCTTGACTTTATGGACTCAGTGGAAGCCATTTAGACAGGAGCTTTCTCATGACATGAGTTGTATGCATTTTATGAGCTTTGTTTCAAGAGACACGTCTCCAATCATCAGGCTGCTAGAAATGATCTGGTACAGTGATTTATTCTTCCTCAGTGCAGACCTCTGACAGGGATCGAGATGTCCTGAAAATTGGTACCATAGCTGTGTTGTGTGTTGTGCTGGAAGCCATATTTCTTGAAGACTGTAAGATACACTTTTGATGTGATTGCTTTGTTGTAGTAACTGGATGGTTTCTTTAATTTTTCATGTTGTGTTGGTCTCCTTGTCTATAATTTTCTTGTTTTCTCAGTGAAAAGTGTGGTTATGCACCTAACAGTGGTAAGCTATTTCATACTGTTTGGTGTTACCATTCTAAACAGCTTTCTTGTGTTCTCTTTGCCTCAAGGAACACTTTAACTCAGCAACATAGGTGGCATGATTGTCCTTGCAATCCAGTTTGTATACAATGTCGTTGCAATGTTGTTAACTCTTATCATGATAAAGCTCCTGTCTATATGGCTAAGGAAGTAATTTACTTTCTGAATCCACATAAGTATTTGTTGCCATGGGATCCAGTAAGGTAAACTTCTGCTTTTCATTCAATCACTTAGAAACATGTCCTTAACATTCAAATATGGTTTCACTTGACTTAGCATGAATTGGTACTAAGTCATTGGCTCGTGAACAACATATTTTCCTCATTTCTTCCTCAGGTAGCAGGTATGGGTGTTTATAATGATAAATTTTTATATGCACTAGCATGTGATCAATCCAGAATGACCCAGTGAAATTCAGGTTGAAAAACATACTTGCTATACAGGTTGTGAACCTAAAGAACTGAAAGCAATAACATAAAACCATAATTGATTGCAAGGATTTGTTTTGCCTTAGGGAACAAGTTTGACCAGATAACACTGATTATGAGTCAGCATTATTCGTCTTGGCTGGTGTTTACAATGATAGCAGATATAAGCATGGATACAGGAATAAAAATAGCAGCTGTTTGAAGTTGAAACTAAAACAGATTGGTGAGAATTTTAATATTTTGGAGAAAAACAATTGACTTTTTGCATTTTTTGGTAGTAATTTGTCTGAAAGAAGTTCACTCTCAAGTCACTGTGGTATCCTTATGTCCACAAAAATCTGAGTAAATATAAAAAACTTTATAACAGTATTTATGCCTTAATGCAACTTCATACTTATCATGAAATACTACTACAAAATGGTGTAACAAATTACAAACTATGTAAGGTGGCAAATTGATTTATGAGGTCTCTGCTGAATAGTGTAGCATGATTAAATTAAAAAAAATTGGTTTGAAGCCCACAGAGAAAAAACTACTATTCCATTACCATTTTCTATAACTGGTGCTTGGAGGGTTTTTATCTCTTAGTGAAAATAAGAAACACAACTTATTGTTTCAAATGACCATAAATTTCTTCCTTTTGTTCTAGAATAAAAACATTTGTAATGACACTTTTTAGAGACATGAAAAACAGTGGTCTATACATTTTCCAGATATATCAAAGGTTGCCATATACATATACTTTCCTTTTTGACGTTTCATACTCTGAGGAGTGTCAGATGACAAAAGCTTTTAAGTATGATTTTAGCGCAATGTCGCAAAGTTTTAAGGCGATTTTCAAGTTTTGTACCACAAAAAGATTGTTCAAGACTTTATGTTTGTCAGTGCTTATGTACTTAGAATTTTGAAGACTTTTTAGAAGCTGATGAAAAAACTTGATCCGAACAAGGCAAATATTACTGAAATTGTCAAAAGTTGATACATTGTGACAAAGATAAGTGAATTTATTATTTAGATTTGCCATGCGGACTGATGCATCAAGATCAAGGTTTGCTGAAGGAAAGAAATGCAACAAGGTAGCAAAGGAGCAAGTTCCAGTTATGGTCAACGTAGGTATCACAGATAATTGGTTGCCAAGAACATGCTTTTTGTTGGTCGAGGAATATCAGAGAATGGCTGGCACAAATTTCTTGGTCATCTGGGAGCCTTTTTCATCTGATAAGTTACACGCATTTCCTTATGCATAGTGCATTCATTTAAGCTATTGATTGTATTTATGTGCTTGATTATGTGTTAAACTCAAGTTTATAAACTTTCATTTAATTTTTGTTTCAGTGCTGGCACCCTTTGCTCATAATAAATAAAACATGGGGGGAGCAGTTAGTGCTGGCAAGAATAATGATGAACTTATCGATAATTTGTCTGAAGCAAAATATATCCTTTCATCTAAGGTTGAAAGAGTTTTTAGATTAGTGGATAGGGGTGACTATTTTCCTGGAGAGTATATTGAAGATGCTTATAAGGATCTTGCTTGGAAGCAGGGAAATGTTCACATGTCGGCACCTTGCATTTATAGTGAGGTAATGGAGGCATTAGATTTAAAAGAAGGATTGTCTTTCATCAATCTTGGAAGTGGAACAGGTTACTTATCAACACTTGTGGGATTATTGTTAGGGCCATATGGTGTTAACCATGGTGTAGAATTGTTTCAGGACGTTGTGCAATATGCCAATGATAAAGTGAAGTTCTTTTTTCGATACTCGAATGGATTTAATCCTGCTGATTTTTGCAAGCCTAATTTTGTTGTTGGAAACTGTTTGATGGTAAATCCAAGCTACAGGAAATATGATCGTATTTACTGTGGAGCTGCATGCCCACCTCAGCATAGATCATACTTTCAATCATTGACAAGAGTTGGTGGCATCCTTATTATGCCTATACAAGACAGTGTAAGTATAGTATGTATTTGGTATCTACTGCATTTTAACTCTATTACTTTATTTTTAATTTCTGTGAACTTCAAGACAACAGATTAGACTACCGAATCCAATGGTCTATTATCACTTCAGCCCAACCATACAGCAACACCTCAAAAAGCTGCGACTTCTGCGCATCGGAAAAGCTGCATATCATCAAAGACAACAACAAAAACCTCCTTAACAAGCGTTCCGAACTAATTTCAAAATGCCGGCTCGAAAATAAGTACTATTTAATGAACTATAGCAGCCCCTAGACAATTCTTTGTAATTTAGCAAAATGCCACCTTTTGTTACGCTCTTACTTATATATATATATATATATATATAAAGTCCCTGTTTTGATAATTCCTTAAAAAACAGTGCTCAATACATAAATATGCAGAGCATGATACAATTCAATAGATGGAAAAACACATCAAAACTCCGGTTTTGCTTCGTTGAGGAAGAAGTAAGCTTTCCAGCGCATCCTTCGTAGAAACTGTTCAGTTTTTTTGATGAGCCGATGTAAGTATTCCTTGTGAGATGGTAATGGGATGTTTTTCGTAGAATATTCGATGCTGAATTTCTCCATTGGGTTATATATATATATATATGAAATTTGGAATGCAATTCAGTAATAGTCTGTCTGACCGAGTGCTTTTGCACGAAACTCAGAGTAACAGAGAATCAGTCTCTTCATTTTCTGAAGACACAGTGAGTGTTGGCATTTAAGTCTGAGGATTGCAAGTTCGAGCCTGGTCGGCTCCCACTTAGTTCAGCTATTGTGGTAATGCCCACTCTTGACAAATATGTAAAAAGCACTGTGTCTGTTGAGGTATTACATATATCTGACA
>JANTCA010086119.1:0-14099 GCA_024741275.1 Chironex yamaguchii | reverse complement strand
TAGTATAGTATAGTATAGTATAGTATAGCATAGTATAGTATAGCATACCATAGTATAGCATAGCATAGTATAGTATGGTATAGTATAGTATAGCCTAGCCTAGCCTAATCTAGCATAGCCTAGCATGGTATGGTATGGCATGGCATGGCATGGTATCATATTATATGGTATGGTATAGTATAGTGTAGCTTAGCATGGAATAGAACAGTTAAGCATGGTATTGTTTAGATGTGCATAATATGGGCTAGTGTAGTACCCTGTTACGTAGTCTGGCGTAAAAATTGCTTTTTCTTGCTTATTGTGACATGGTGTAGTGCAATATTGTATGGAGTCCTAATGTGTAATTTATTGTACTATACTTACTTGAAGAATATATGCCTTCTTGATTCGTTGCTCTCCTAGATTCACCTGCTTTGTTCGGACACACGTTTGATGAAGTCTTGTTTCAAATAGATGTGTTCTGTCGTATTCACTTAGGTCACTCTCGTAATGGCGTTTGTTTGAGTGATTATGTGCTTACTTTAATCTGGTTTATCAAAGTACCCCTTTGTTTGTTCTCTTTTAATATCGTTGATAATTCTTTTTCCATTTGGAGCTATTTTTCAATTTGACTCTTGCCTTTTTGGTCTCGTCTATAAAGGGAAATGAAAAAGTGAAGTCAGGAAGAAGTAATAAGATAAAAATGGAGTGGAATAAAATCAATGAATTTTGTTCGAAGTCTTTGTTTTCTTCCGGGTGAAAATGTTGATGCAACTTTGTTTTTCTTCCATTTTGATAAACGTTTTATGAACCATGCCTAGTTTTTCGCTAGTGACGTGGGGCTTGTGTTTTGTTGTTTTTGATAGGTCAAGAGGTAACCGCTCAAAAAGTATCTGACATGTGGTACAGCGAAGTTAGTAAATACACCTTCGATAAACCTGGCTTTGTTTCTGGCACTGGTCATTTTACTCAAATGGTATGGCTTGGATCCAAGGAAATCGGAGTTGGGAAAGCGACCTCAGACAACGGAATGGTGTTTGTCGTTGCCAAGTATTCACCTCCTGGAAACAATTTGAGAGCTATGGCAGAGAACGTCAAGCCGGCAAAAAGCTAGGCAAAGAAACTTGATTTACAAATGATTTTGATGTAGCCATTTAGTTGCGAAGATGTATAATGGCTAAGGAATATTTTTGGGAATGTTTACTGGTTATTTAACTTGATTGCACACGACTGGCTTTCGATGATCAGTGTACTCACTAAGTTTAGAATTGAAAAGTTGAAATACTCTATTTTCCTCTTTGTCTTTCCTTCTTGCATTCTGCCAGTCCATCTACGACTAATGAATAAACCCAAAGATCATGGCTACCCGGGTCACACTTCATATGAAAATTCCTAGAAAAGGTTCAATCTATGTGATATCCTAATTTTATCTATGCACTCCTTCACTTGTACTTTTCTATCGAATAACTACGCCAATTCATTACAGGGTATAGGCACAGCGAAACATGAAAATTGTTAAAATATTAGTCAGTTAGTCTTTAAACTAACATTATAACCCACGAATACTGTTGCCACGTTAAAATATTACAGCTCTTCCCAAATCTAAACGAAACCATATACCATTAAAAGTGAAGTCAAAGTCCGTAAGGTACTTGTTTCATCAGTAACAAGAAAGGTTGTTTCGTAACATACAAATACTGCAAAGTATTTTTTGTCCAAGACACTCTAATTCTTTTTATATGTGACATGGCAACTATCAGCTTGTCGAGTGTATTGTGATGTCACAGTTATTGAAAAGTAGAATGGGATGCTGAAGGCCCCGAGAAAAGTTTCATATTTGATTCCTGGGATGACTTAAATTGTCAGCACAACAGGTTTTGCAAAGCAAAAATGTCTTATAGATTGGGTGACAGGATCAAGCAACATGTTGCAGCCACTGTACACCATGCATCAATTCCTCATAGGGAATAGCCATCTGTCCACTGCAAAGTGAAAATGACTACCAAAACATGCAGTTATATACCATAGACCAACATTTTCTACAAAATTTAGAATGCGCCAAAATGTATAAGGACAAGAATTTTCGGATAATTGGCACAGCTAGATTGTCCTTTCATCTGAGTGTATTGGAGTCAGTCTACAGAAACAAGAAAATCAGTTCTCTGTAGGCAGAAAGACGTCGTTTTTCACTTGAGCTCTTCCAATAATGTTTTGTTTCTTCATCTCTTCCTTGTTTTTTCCTTTCTTGTTTATGACTGGTTATTTTTGATACATGTTTAGTATAAAAAAGGTTGCCATATACATATACTATCCTTTCTGATGACTCATACACTGAAAAGTGCTTTTAAGTAGGTGTTTAGCGATATATATATATAGATATTTTCAATTTTCTCATATATAACAAAAGATACTACATATATCGATCGTGATGCCGGCAAAATCCGTAGCACAGAAAAATTAATCAACTTTTCACTTCCCACCGAAAGGTTTTGTCTGGTAATACCAAACACTTTGGAAGTCATTCACGAAATCTTTGTGCCAATATTGCACGGAGGTATGAGTGTTAACTTTTGAGTCTTGGGGTTACCAGCTCAAGCCTGGTCGGCTCCCACTTAGTGCAGCTACCATGCTAATGCACAACACTATATCTGACGCTGTTGACGGGTAAATCTGAAACACATAAAAAGTGAATTAAGTTCCCCTTTGCGACCTAAGGGTTTGGTCTCGTAGTACCAAGGACTTTGAAAGTCCTTCACCAGAGCTTTGTGCTGTGATGGCATGGAGGTTTGAGTGTTGAACTTTGAGTCTGAGGCTTACGAGTTCGAGCCTAGTCGTCTCCCACTTACTGCAGCTATTGCTGTAATGCTCCTCTCTTGACAAATAAATTAAAAGACTGTGTTTGTTGAGATTCTACACTGATGACGGCGTAAACTGAGACACTGAAAAAAAGGAAAGAATTTACCCACAGCCGGGTTTCCTCTTGTAATACCAAGGACATTAGGAGTCCTTCACCAATTCTTTGTACAGTGATGGCATGGAGGTTTGAGTGTTGGTTTTTGAATCTGAGGATTACCAGTTGAAGCCCGGTCGGCTCCCACTTAGTGCAGCTATTGTGATGTTGCTCCACTCTTGACAAATATATTAAAGCACTGTGTCTGTTGAGATATTACATATATCTGACACTGTTTACGGCTAAATCTGAAACACAGAAAAATTGAATTAAGTTCCCTTCTTCGACCGAAAGCTTTGTACTGTGATGGCATGGACGTTTGAGTGTTGGCCTGTGAGTGTGAGGGTCACGAGTTCGAGCCCAGTCGTGTTTTCAGTGTCATAAATAGAAAATTCATTGCAATTATACTTTTTTAAAAGTAACGCTGATGGAATACGTTTTTACTTACAAGGAATTATTGCTTAATTGTTGTGTGAAAAAAGCTTTCAAGAAAGTATGTTTGGTGCCTACAATCGGACCTGTGATATATACAGTATGATGGTTCTGAACAGCATTTGTCGTCTTGCCAGTAAGAATGGATGGACGATGACGTTTCCTCCTGCTAAATCAGGGGTTAAATGAGCAAATGTTTGGTCACAAGTGATTTTCGTTTAATTTTCAAGAACTCAAAAGTGACGACTTTTTGCAATAGCAAGAGGCTTTTTGTATACACAAACGTTTCATTTGTGCAACTTTACATACCTCAGAATTGCTGTTTTTGTCACGAAATTTGTTCTCGTTGTAGAAAAACAAGTTTTTTCCAATTTGATTTTTGTTAACATAGACCTTACGGAAAAGGTTTTACTTGCAGGGAATAGTACAAGCTGCATTTTACTGATGAGTGCGAGCACCTCAGAGATGTGTTGTTTATGCTTAAGTACCCATCCCATCTGATTGACGTAATCATCAAACGATTTATCCAATTCAAAATGTTCTGACCAAGCATCCACCTCTTTTCCTAAAATCAAAGAAAACCTGTTAGACTTGCTGCCTTTTGAAGATTTAAGCTTTAGCAATTTTTGTTTAGCAGCAGGTAGACAGGCTAAGTGCAAAGGTAAATAACAAGATCAAAACTTTTTGACAGTCGTATGATTAGTGAAAGCCTTAGGGGACGAGAGGTTAAGGCCTCTTAAGTGAACCAACGTGTGATAAATACGTTTTAATGTAAACTGTACGATGGAGGGCATGTAAGCTATACTAATGAGTATTTTCATGACCGCGTGGATGGACACAAAAAGAAATCATCTTACAAATTTGCAAACATTATGAAAACAAACATAATGGTCAAATTCTACAACATTTGTTAGAATGTTTTTGTGTTCTGGCAAAATGTACTGACAAATGTGATTGCCAAGTAATAGAAGTGCTGCTAATACGATTAGAGAAACCAACAGTCGATATGCAAAATGATTCAATCCTTGGAAGCTCTTTACTTCACGTTCTTTGCTTAGATTCACTGTATTATAAGATTTTTGAAAAAGTTTGCTTAGGTTGTTCTTTATATTTATATCCAATGATTTTGTTCTCACCATATTTTGAAAATGATGTACTGAAAAGATCAAAACGTCAAGTGTTAAATTTGCCATTAAATTTGCTTGCCAGTGCAAAAGCAAAACTCTGTTTCCAAAAAAGAGCAGCATTGTTTAACATAAAGTCTTCTTAAGGATAGTATTAATATCAGGTGTAACTTTTTCCTGATCTTTACCAATAACGGTCCTTATAATAGTTCTAACATAAGACGTCCCCAGAGTACTTATCTGGATTTTTATTGTTTAAAAACTTTATTGGCCTTAGAGACTAGCACAGATAAGTCCTTTTTGCTAGTGTGCTGCGTTCAGTCATTTCATTTATATACAACATAAAAAATGCAATTAGATGTATGGTAAATGTGTGAAATCTCCGGACCCTAGTGACAGCACCTGTTTTTTCTTGGATAATTTTCACCTCCACGAAAGACATTTATCTGTTGTCTGCCTACCTGTTAGCAGAATAACCCAAAACTTTAGAAAATTGTATTTCCGAACTTTTTACAGCATTTTGATATTTCAGTGGTGTAAAACTTTAAAAACTTTAAAACTCGCCTTAAAAATTTGCGACATTGCGCTAAAACATTTTTAAAAGTTATTTCGTATGACTACTTCTTAACTTTGTTGTCGTCTTAAAACTTTTACTGGACTGTCAAAAGAAGAGCATATGTTACTCCCCTTAAGTACAAGGTTTAGTAAGCACACGCATTGAAAATTTCAAACTGAACTATTAAAACTGCATACTGTATCTAAAATTGACTGACATAACAAATATTTACGGAGATGACAACAGAAACATTGATCGATACTATGGCATATTTTAAAAGCTGAGCACTATTTTACTAAAATCATAAAAGTCAGGCGCAGACGAGCGGCCTAGTGATTAATGAGCTTGCGATCTAATCAGGACGTTCAGGCTCGAATCTGAATCAAAGCATCTTTGACGAGTTCTTGACAACTAGGTCAACTCAAACCGTGTAAGAGTAATTGGGTACAACGATTTTTTAGAAGCCTGAGCTATGGCTGGATAACTGTGGTAAAACGATACCTCAAGACATCCTGGCTATGATCATGGGCTTTTTAATCTTTTTCAACCAATTCTTCACATTGGTTTAATCACTCATGTTCAGGAATTGCAAAAAAGTTCTGTACGCTCTAAAGTGCACTATAAACTGCAAGTGAGCGCCGCGGAGAACGCTCAGATTATTTTTGGAAATGTGCCTGTACTGGCATCAAAGGATTATGGTTACTAGCCACGTGAATAGAAAGGTATCCTTTATATCTAGGGGCCAGAAAATTATACGCCTGGCACCTTGTCCTTAGTAGAAATTGATGCTCATGTTGTAAAATGTAAAACTAAGGCTTTTTGCTCCTTAAATAAGCAAGTAAGCGTTAGAAATTTAATATTTCTATCAGATAAACTTGCCAATTTGGTCGCTAGCATATTTCCAGATACAAGATATAAATTTCCAGTTACCTCTTTCAAAATAGACATTAATTTTAGACTGATTAGGAACATATTCTTTAATAATACTCATTATTTGATAGATTAACAGTTATCTCAAATCCACCATAAAAAACAAGATTTTTAATTTCGAGCACCAGAAGGCGTGTGGTTCGGATTTAACTTTCTTAGCTCGGAAAAATCTACCATAAATCCAAGTTTGATCTACTCCCTTTGATGCAAAATGTAACCCTTTTATTATAAACTTTAAATCACGGTTTGCCTTTTACTGCTCGATAATCTGCTTTTGCCTATCAGTTAGTACTCTATAAATAATTTTAGTATGCTTTGTACAGTGCCGTCTTTGATGATGTCTTTTAACTGGTGTTTGTCAAGATGTAGAGCACTACATTACCAAATGCATTGTCCTGGGTACGATAAAGGTGACTTAAATTTCTGCAGTCTGAAAGCAGTTGCCTTTATTCGAGTGATTGAGACCTATGTAGGTGACGGCAAATTAACGTTTGCATACTGCACGACACATTTTATAGAAGACAGAGTTAAAGAATCTGCATACCTTGACAACTTTGAAGCAACGGACCAAACTCCACCACTACGTATTATTGGTTGGCGTGACAGACTTGGATGAGTAGACTCCAAGTGCTTCCACAAACGCAGGATCTGTTTGAACGTGAATGGGCAAGTTTTGTTTTCTCTCGAGCAAAATTCAAAACCTCTACATCTTTGCTACTTTCATTTCACTTAAGGCTTACTTGAGACACAAAATTTATGCATTCAAATCTTTTTATTCTTCTAGTCCAAGGTACAACTTGTTGCTTGTATTATGTTTTCACACATATTCTTTGCCTTTTTTAAAAATTCATGAACAGATTGTAACATTATTTTATAAAGTTTAATTACATTTAACAATGTTTCGTTGATTCATGTCATTTTAAGACGGATCTGTGTCAACTACCTCTTCAAGTTGACAAATGATTTGCATGCTGGTATTGTTGAAGACAGAGGATTCGTTACTGTGAATAATGTTCGTTATGTGTTTATATTACAAAATATTATTGTTTAGAGTTAAATCCTATTAAGGTTTCTTGGTACATCGACAAAAAGGAATACTCCTTAACAGACATCATTGCTACTTAAGCCAAGTGTTCCTACTGCTCTGAAGCACAAACACTTGAGAAAAGTCATTCTTTCAAAAGAACACGACACATGCCAAGGCGATAAGCAGATCATCTAGTCACACTGTACTACAGCAGATGAGTAAAGAAAAATGCAGACTACTTTTCAGTGTTAAGCTTTTTTGACAGTAGACCAAGCTGTTTTGCTATTGAAGCTAAAGCCTAGATCGTATTTCATCACAAAACCGCTTCAAACGTTATGACCGAGATATCCCACACATGTTTGTGGAAATTTTATTGATTTCTCTATCAATACTATTAACTTATCAAAGCTAATCTGCTTTAAGGTAATTGAGGCATGCGCAGTGTCTGGTGTTTGCTGGTTGAACCGCATGAATGCATATTTTCCAGACCTGTATTGCTAGCTTTATACGTTCAAGTGCTATACAACATGGGCGTGGCTTTTAGCAAAGTGTGAATTTGTAACACACAACCCGCAATTCACCATTTCTCTTGTTGTTGTTATAATAATGTCCAGATGTGTTGTGTTCACTGAAATACCCTCTTACGAAGCTTAAGCTCTATTATTGCTTAATAGCCGATTGGTTGAGATTCACCTGAAGCTCTGTAATCTGACATTACCACAGAGATTCGTTCTTGACTTCGTCTATTTTCATTTGGGAGTCTGTTAGACCTGATGTTTTTAATGATATTTGCAGCTGAATATATAGAGAGTTTGTAAAGCTGTAAAGATACTTTATAGTTTAGGAGATTATTTACTCTACTTAATTATGGGTGACTGTTATCGAATTGATTTCTGCAGTTTCGCATCACATTTCACTGCAAACTTATTAATTGTAAAAGGACCGGTCTAAACCAGTCTTTAAACCTTATGAATACTTTTTGGTTATCCAACCAGCTATTAATCCGCCATTACTGCGAAGTTGCAGGCTTAAAATAGATGCTAACTCCGAGGCAGAACACGGCAACATTTTGCAATTGGACAGTAAACACAATTAGCAAAAAAAGACTTGGTTTTTTACATAGAGAAAATGTCCTATGTCATGGTTGAAAGACAGTGACACAAATGCAAATGCAAAGGATCAGATTGAGAGAGGGTGAAAGATTTGTTAAACAAAATCAAGAAAAGGAAGTATCAAGCTTAGTGGAAGTGTACACAGCTTTTTAAGGAACTGTTGCAAGTCCTCAAGTTTTGAAGATGCAAGAAATTTGTAAACAGGTTATTTCAACATCCGAAATATAACTCCGCATAATTCTTATGGGAATTAGGTAATTGAGGGGGAGCTGCTGAAAGAGGGTTGATAAAGAAATAGAGGAACTGAAGCAACTGGACTTCTTTCTTTTCCTTGCTTGCCTGATAATTCCAGCCGGTAGAAATTTAAAATGCTGTTTTTCTTCCTACTTTCCTTGGATGCTTTTATCTTGCCTTTTCTTGTTCCGTATCGTCTTTTCCTTTCTTATCCTTGCCAGGCAACTCCTTACATTATCAGTAGTTTACATTTTTGGGCATGAAATGATTTCAAAGAACATTGTTTTTCTGTCTCCTTAATTAATTTAAACTCAGAATCCGATCAGCTTTGTCCACAAGCATTGTTGCATCAATTGGAACAAAATCAATTCGACACAAAATCATCCGAATTAGTATTTTGCCCTATTGGTGCACCTCCCCGTAAAAGGCACCTTCCTTAACAAGAGCATTTTTTCCCCCAATCAATTTTTTCTAGGAGCACATTTCGTACGTTTACAGTGCTTACGTTTTCGAGCAATTGTGGGTTTATTTCAGTACCCCAACCTTCGAGTAGCTTTTTTGCTTTCCTACTTTCGGAGTTGCAATTACAACACATTTATCGGGAATACTAATTCTTTGAATGCATAAACTAAACATGGGAAACACGAGGTGTGTCAACAATCTTTTTAGGCCTCGTTTTCTTGGTCTCTCTACTGTTTAGGTAAACTTGTGCAACAATTAAAAAGGGAGACAGGGTATCTAGGGATATTCCGTTGGACTGTAAGACGATGAAAACGATGATAAGAATTACCCGCAAGATGTGAAAACGATGACAAAAAAGGCAAAAAGCGATTACAGTTGTGATAAAGAAAACACATAGAAGTACCAAAGCCAACAAGAAAAAGTAGATGATTTGTGCATGTTCTCTATTTCCGCGCAATAGATAAATAGACAGCAACAGGATTGGATTTACTTTACATCATATCACTTTACATATAACGTTAATTATCTTCGTATTGTTTACGTAGCATTATTGTCTCTCCGCACATTAAAACTGAACATTAACTGTCTACGTCTATTTGATGCTCAGACATTTAAGATGTGAATACGTGATTTAAATAAAACAAATCAGGACTTTAGGTTACAATGACATATATATGTATACATAGATCCTCAATGTAGCAAGGCCGGATGTTACTCGACATGCTATTGTATTCTGAAGTTTCTATTCAAGTAAGCAACTCACGTTTTCTCAGCTGTCTTTTTGTAAAGCCTAAATAAAGTTTGTGTCACTAACATCTAGAATTTCATTGCATATATTACATCTATTTAATTATTTATTTATTTATTTATTTATTTATTTATCTATCTATCTATCTATCTATCTATCTATCTATCTATCTATCTATCTATCTATCTATCTATCTATCTATCTATCTAATCTACCACAAGTAATTTAATTTGTTTGTCAAGAGATGAGCATTACCACAATAGCTGCGCTATGTGGGAACCAACTGGGCTTGAACTGGTAACTCCCGAATTGAAAATCGAACACTTAAACCTCCATGCCAGTATTCCACAAAGATTTGGTGAAGGGTTTCCGAAGTATTTGGTGTCATGAGAGGAGACTCATGAGATGCAAATACACGGTAAAAGTTAATAAATTTTCCTTACTCCCTACTGGGTCGTGTGCCATGACACCAAGGACTTTGGCTGCATTTGTTTGTTTGTTTGTTTGTTTCTTCGTTTGTAATCCATCTATCTGTTTGTTGTTAGCAAAATAGACTCAGGAAGCTATGGACGAATTTTGACAAAGTTTTCAGGATAGGTCAGAAGTGGGCTAATTTGAGAGTCATTGATTTTCGGTGGTGATCCAGATTACTGTCTGGATCCAAGAGTGAAACATGCATAGTGCAAGTAAAATATAACCAACACTTACAGGAAGACAAAGAAAACATCTTATACTGTTATCACTCGGGGATTAACATGCAAAGTACCACCCAAAATGGCATTTTGCACTTTTGAAGGCACGATTTTGTGAAATTAAGTAGATCTTTACACAAGCAAGCTCAAAGGCTCTGTGAGCAACAGACTAAAAAAACTTCATGGGGAAAACCCCTGTTAATTTAATAATAATACTGGCTCTGCAGATGTTTGCCTTCTCGGAGTGCTTCTAGTTTTGTTTTGTGTGTTGGTGGACTGGAAAACATTATTCAACTTAATTACTGCATGATTTTCATTGAAATGAGTTTCAATCATTGCTTGCAAATTCACTCTGCTATCATTATCGCAATATATATTGATTGGAGACAAGTTGAGAATACTTGTTTAGCAACTTGTGATTTTTTTACATTTATGACAGTGATTTTTTGTGCAATGTATTCCTTCACCCTCCCCATAACAGTAGGAGAAAAGTTTCCACTATTTTAAGAGAATATCTTCAAGAAGTGTCTAGCTAAAAAGACAGCAGAGGCTTTTGGTACTTTGCCTTTGGGGAAAAGGAAACCATTACAAGAGCAAACAAAAGTAATTATTTCATAATGAGTAATGTAACATATTTATGGTGTATGTATTTATTGTTCAATTGGTAAAATTCTACTTTTCCAAGGTTCATTTATTGTGATGTAAAACACAATATATAGTATATACCATTTGTCATCTCATAGTAATTTCTATTATGCAATTTTGCTTTGCATCAGCTTAAAATACATGTGTGGAATGACCCTGTTGTAGTCACCTTCCAGTCTGGCCTGTAGTTTCCCCATTGCAAACTGTGTTGTATCCTCAGTGTGCGCCTGTGTCAGGTCCAAAAATTTCTTTATCTTTTAGATACAATGGAAGTAGACAAGGTAAAGCTACTTGCAGGTACCAAAGCAAGTGCTGTCTTGAAAAGCGGTCAAACCCAAATGGACTTAAACCATATAGACAATGGAACTTCAAAGATTTGCCCAAGGTATGAAGAGGGTACTAACAGCAAGATGTTTAAATTTGATAGAAAATAAATGAGATTGATATTAACTCTAAAACTGTATCCACAGATCCAGTTTATGACTGGCCACTTGTTATCAAAGATGCCTGTGTATTCGTGTAGCTAGCAGCCATGATTCTTAGAAGCTTATAGGTACCACAGAGGTAGGTAAAACATATGTGCAGAGGTATAAATTTACAGGTATGCTTGCACGAATACTTATTAGGTGCAGTTCATATTAGCAATACGCCAATACCCAGCTTTGCTGTCACATTCTGTGTAATTTTGTGGTCAGCATACAAAGCGACCCCAATTTATAACAAAAGATTCGGAAACGAAGCTTCTCAAGGCTTTTCAGTTCTTTCCAAACTGGCCTTGCAGATCTTGTGGTAGGGATCATGTGGATGGAAGGCCAAGAACCGGTATTACCTTTGCCTCCATTTCAGTTACGATTCTTCTTACTGCTTTATGTTATTCTACCTGTAGTTGTGGTTATATTGATTAATTTAAGCGATGTTGCTGTATTAAAAATGCTCGCTTTTCTGCTTTCCGTAGATCTTGTCCTCTTGCCCAAAATGTATCGTTTCATCATCTGGCAAGAACTGTGTTATTGAGTATCAGAGAGACTCGTCTACAGACTTGTTCCAAGTTGGCCGTTCAGCCGAATCTGTTGTAGATTTTATAGTTATGGATACAGTTCCTGGTAAAGAAATGCCTGACGATACACTAAGCGCAAGAAGCACAATTTCAAGGTTTGCTTGTCGCTTTACAGTAAGCAGGAACCGGCCATTTGTGACTCGGCTATTTTCGTCAGGATTTGATCCAGACAAAAACATGCATATTGGGGTAAGTCTGTCAAATGGTAGATAAATTGGTGTTGCATTTATTGCATTACATTTTGTTTTTTATAAGTAGTCTAGCATGTGACCTAGCTTTATAAGTTTATTATTTTGGACCCAAATTTTAGTTCCAATTTTTTTTATACATATTCTATGGTTCTTTTTGATATCGACCAGGGTGGAAGAAACAGTTCTATATCATACAGCATTTCATAATGTCACAAATTCGTATAATTATAGTCCGATTAAAATCATTTAACTTGAAATAAGTGTGCATTATGAAGCTGACATCTGCGGAGATTTGTCTTTAGTATGCTTCTATTGGTGTGCTATCTTCTTTGAATAATGGCGTTGAATTCTTTAATAATCACACTTGATATGCCACAGTCCATACCACATGCATACTTAAAGCTGACTCGGTTTTAAATACTTACTAGGAGTGGCATTAGCAAACGCCTCGTAAAACATTAGTCAAGCTCTTTTTTATATGCCGTCCTCTATGAAACATTTGCTTGGTGACACCACAGTTAAAGGAAATACTTTGTTTGATCTTTGCCCCTTTGGTGGCTGTCGAGTGGCTTTAAGAAAAGAAATGTAAACAAGATTTGATCTGGATTGAATGATTCGATTAAATTCCTTGAAAAAGATGGTTGTTGATATCAAAAACCTATTTTTCCTAGTTCTGAACGTTTCCTAATATTGCAGATGTCTAGTACTAGGTTTCTTATAAAATGTTATGGGTGCAAGATCTTAAAATTTTTACTAGTACAATAGCTGCACTTTATTGCAATCTTTTTTACGTTAAACAAAGTTCAAGGTTTTGCAGCTTAGTTCCTGCTGACGACTACGACAACTAGTGTAATCAGTGCAGGAAACCTAGTGGCATTTGCCATATTGTTTTATTAAAAAATCTTAGGTAACTGCAGTGGCTGATTTAGGTGGAGGCGGCTGGGGCAGTGAGTGTGAGTGTTGGGAGAAGTATATCAGGGTTTTTAGCGAATCAGTCTGGCTGTTTCCTGGTGCATTGCCCGAAAACCTCTGAAGCAGCTATAGTAACCTAACTTCTGAGTCGAGTCCAAACACCACTAGGAGTGCTGTCCTCCGCAGTCTCATCTAGTTCAGCGAGTCTCCCCCTGAATTCTGACACGCGTTTATCATCCTGCATCAGTCCAGTGTTTAACTTTCGAGCACGTTTCGGGGATGCAGATTGAATTTTCTTCGGTACCAGTTTGACTGAGCAGCGCACAATGGAATGATCAGTACCACAGTCTGCCGAGTGCATACTGCGGCATTTTACAACCATGCCGAATTGCCAACGTTTGACAGTTATGTGGTCGAGTTGTTGCCAGTACTCGGAGCAAGGGTGCATCCATCTGACCTTTGACCTGGTACAACCAGCAAATGAGGAACCCGGCAGGCAGAGACTGTAGTCGACACAGAACTCGAGGAGGCGTTGTCCATTGTCGTTCATGTTTCCAATGCTGTGATTCCCAAGGATACTCATCTATGCAGCAGAGTCGTTACCCACCCGGGCATTAAAGTCTCTCAGGACCAGATGATCACCAGTGCGGACGCTCTGAGTAACTTCACGGGAGTGGTTGTAGAAGGAATCCTTTTCTTCCGCAGTCGCTGCAATTGCTGGGGCATAGGCCGAGATGAGAGTAGCATGAATGGCGCTGTGTTTCATCCTTAGAGACATTAGGCGTGGAGAGTGAGCGATGGGCTGAGCAATTGTGCCCAGGAGACCGTTACACACTGCAAATCAAACGCGATGCATTGGTCGGTGATCATCAGGGTATCCACACCAATAGACAGTAAACTCGCCTTGAAAATTTGCGACATTGCGCTAAAAACATACTTTTTCGTCTGACACTCTTCAAAGTATGAAACGCCAGAAAGGAAATTATATGTATATGGCAACCTATTTATACGAAACATGTAGCAAAACTAGCCAATCCTAGACAAGAAA